>SMDT01001626.1:0-79197 GCA_005392925.1 Aquilaria sinensis | reverse complement strand
TTATTAACTTCTAACTAAACCCCAAGCTCCCAATCAACTAATCAACAAGAATTTACCAAGAAATCATAAGTTACCTTGCATAAAAAATAAGGGATAGTAGAAAACTTGGTGCCACGCTCCAAAAACATAAAATTCTACCCGAAACAAACTTATTATAGCTTATTCTCCCTTGGTAGCTTCAAATTCCACCAAAAACTCTTAATTTTGGGCATCAATTGATGAAAAAATGGTAGAGAGAAGGATGAGCTCCAGTTTAGGAAGAGAAATGGCAGCCATCCCCACCCTTTGCCCAAGTTATATAAACCTCTGATGCGGTCCAGTGGTGCGGAGCCAGCATCTCCATTGTGTGTAGTGGTTTAAGGCAGCAGAGGGTCCTGGAGGCGAGGGTTAGTCCAGAAGGAAGGCGTCCAGGGTGGATCACCTTAAGTGATAGCCGGCAGCTTCTTGGCCCCGTGGCAGGGTGGTGACAGGAGGTACCTCCGGTATGGGAGAGAGCCCGAAATAGTGATTCTTCAGGGAGACCTGGCTGAAACACTCAGAAAACAGGGCTTAGGAGGCCCCCGGGGTGGTTTTCCGGGGGGGAACCTCCGACGCCCAAGTCAATGCTTTGAGAAGGAGAGATACTCAATAATAAGCACAAGGGACACTTGCCTGGCGTGTCTTTCTGAGGGGCGAAGGGAGAGCATTCAGGTGAAGGGAGAGTTTTCAGGCAGAGGAAGTAGGGCATCCTGTGTTTTTCAGCCTCTCTCTCTGTTCTCTCGCCAGAAGGCCCCCTCCCTGTGATGATTTCCCTTGGACAAAAGGAAGAGGGTGAGCTCTTCAGATGACTACACATGTATGGCACGTGTATGGTTGGATGGTGTTCGTACTTCTTGGCGTGGGGGCCCCTAGCCACCTGCAGGCTCCTCGGGCCGTGAGTCGTAGCCTTTCATGACAGGACATTAGACTACGATGGCATGTTAGAGCGTATTTGAAGGTGGCATGTCGGAGACGTATGTGAGCGGAGTGTTAGAGACTCCTTGATAGCTTTTGTCGTACAACCGAGGTCCCTTTGGTAGATGTCTCACTTCAGGGTGAGGAGCCTTTTTCCGGAGTCAAGTTGGAACTTTGGTATCTCCGTCTTTGGGGGCCTTTCTCCCTCGGAGGGTGATTGGTCCTTCTCCCCCGAAGCTGGTTTAGTCGCTTTCCCGAAGGAGGCGCTGTGCTGGCTCCCGGAGTTAGAATTGGCAAGCTACCGAGGTCGTGTGCCTCAGGTGTCTAGCTCTCTCTTTTTTGTGGTCGGTGGGTAAACAGGGCGATAGCACTTCGGCTATCACATGCCCCCCTTGGAAAGTCAAAGTGAAGACTTTGACAGGTAGCTTTCCCGGCGTCTGTCTATCGCTCAATTGGTAGTTTTTGATAGGACGGCCTCGTGGACTCATGGAGGCCCACGTAGTAGTATGTTCGTTTTTGGTCGAACAGGGCAGCACAGAGCCTTTGAACCCTGGACCTTATGGATTTACACTCAGAGTATGACGTCGGCCGGCAAGGCACTTCGCCATCTAGGTGATAAGCCTTGTTAGGACAGGTGTCGTCTGCCCGCCCTTCAGTGTTCTCGAGATTCCCAACTTGTTCACTTTTCCCGCCATAGGCTAGTGGATCAACGCATCTTAAAACTAGGTGTGTCAGTCTCGAGCAATGGGCCCTGGTTTTCCAGATGTCAGAAAATGTGTCCTAGTTTCTTGTGACGGGCGACACATGGCAGTCATCAGCTGGGATGGGCACGCCTTTTCGCAAGCAAAGGGTAATCATGGCAACGCTTCACCTTCGCGCAGCATTTATGACGCCTTTTTAGATGCTCTTCCTTGATCTATATAAGCCTTCCTCCTGTCATACTCTTCACTTGTGTTTCTTTGCTCTCGCTTTTTCTTCCTTTTTTGCGGCGGTCTTAGCGGCGGAGCGATTTCTGGCAACCTTGCACGACGGCGTCCTCAAACCCCGACTTCAGCAAGACCTTCGGTGGGTTCTGACTTCTAGAGTTCCTTCAGTGTTTTCTTTTCTTTTCGCTTTCCGAAGTCATTTTTTTGGTCAAGCATGCTTATTCCCGAGAGCTGGCAACCTTTTTGTCTCACCCTTGTTGTACCACTCCTGAAAAATTAGAGAAGTGGTAGACCAAATTTTTCCTTCCCTCGTACGCCACCACAAGGTTACCTCGCCTTGGCCAGTTTAGCTTTATGAATCGGGGTGACGAGGTTACATTTTCTGAGCTCAACTGAAGGCTGGACTTTGGTTTCCTCCTGCAAAGATGATTTGTGACTTTTGCCAGTTTCATGGCATAGCCGTGAATCAGCTTCCTCCCAACTCATTTTGCTATTTCAATGCCTTTCTCTGCATGTGCGGGATCTTCGGGGTAGAACCCCATTTCATCCTGTTTGATGCCCAGCAGCATCTTCGTTGAGTGACATTGTGATTTCTGGAGGGAATTCCTGAGAGGGAGAACGCCTGGAGCCCAGATTTCCCGAGGGAGTGTGCCTGAAAAGCTCAAAAGAGAGGGTTAGGAGGTCCCCGGGGTGTTTTTCCAGGGAGGAGCCTCCGACGCCCAAGTCAGTGTCCTGAGAAGGTAAAGGGGGAGCACTAAGGTTTTAGTGGCCTTGCCTGTTTGTGTTTTCTCAAGGAGAGGGATTTGATCAAGGATCGATCCTTTGCCAGGGTTTGTTTCCTGGTATTTATAGGAGTGTCCAGCCCATTCAGATCATGACACATGTTCGGTCAGATCTTTTCTGTACCTTCGGGCGTAGGGGACAAGTAGCTGTTTGCAGGCTCCTCGAGCCTTGGTCCGAGACAGGTCGTGACAAGACCTGGACGGCGTCGGCGTGTCAGATCGCCGTTTGAGGCAGCATGTAGCGCCTGTGGGCGACATGTCAGAGGCTCCTTAAATGCTCATGCCGTACTCCCGAGGTCCTCTGGGCGAGGTCGTCTTTGACACAGATGCCCTTCCTCGGGAGCTATGCTCATGGTTTCGGGGAGTTCCCTTGTTCGGAGGTTCCGCCTTCGGGGAGATCCTCTTCTGCTTGCAATAGTCAGTTCTTCATATCCGAAGGCGATCCACCCGGTCCCCCCGGGGGAGCCGGCAACATCTTTGAAATCCCTGGCGTACTAGCCGAAGTCCCAAGTTCGAGGCTCTTGACTTCGCTCCCTCCGAGGTCAGTGATAGCGCCTTTTTTGGATGACGCCAGGCTTCCCGATCACACTTTCGGCAGGAAGTATGTTCTGAAAGAGGTGATAGCCCTTCGGCTATCACAAGCCCCCCTCCAAAAAGCCGAAGTGGAAGCTTCGGTTTGTCGGCTTCCAGAGGGCGCCCCTCGGGGCCTTGGGGGTAATACCTTTTTCCGAAGATGCACATTTTGTCTGAAGACATTGGCTCTTCATCCATAGCCTGTCTTTTGGTGTCTTCGAGGTAACCTAATTCTTTCCTTTTGCAGGTCTGCGAAATGTCGCGTCTCGTAACCAGGCGTGTTAGTCTGGAGCGGCGCGCCATTTGTCAGAAAGCGTGTCCCTCTTTTGGCGCGATGGCTGACACGTGGCAGCTAGTCATTGGCAGGTGCTGCATCGGACATAGCAGGCGTACCTTTTTATGCGCCCCGAGCAGTTGTGGTGACTTTTCGCCTTCGTGGAGTACTTATGATGCCGGTTCGCCTACCCTCTTCGGCCTATATATACATTTGTCCCGTCATAACCTCCTTTTGCTTCTGCTTTTGCTTCCCTCTACCTTTCAACTGTTTTTCCGTTTCCTTCTGCTTTTTGCGGCGGTGCTATTTGACGCAGTGTTTTCCAGCAACTTTTCGCGACGGTGACTTCAAACCTAGATTTTGGCAAATCATTTGGTGGGTTTTTGATTTCCAGAGTCCTCTGATTTTTAAAGTTTTCCTGAAGTCATTTTTTACCTTTTTCCTAAAGCACTTTCCAACCGACCATGCCTATTCCTGAGAGTTGGCACCCTCTTTTGTCTCACCCTTGCTGCACCACTTCTGAAAAATTAGAAAAATGGAAGACCAAGTTCTTCCTTCCCTCGTATGCCATTACCAGGTTGCCACGTTCGGACCAATTTAGCTTTTCGAACCGTGGTGACGAGGTTACCGTTTTCCGGACCCAGCTGAAGGCCGGACTTCGGTACCCTCCTCCGAAGATGATTTGCGACTTTTGCCAGTTCCATGGCATTGCCATAAATCAACTTCCACCGAACTCGTATTGCTATTTTAATGCCTTCCTCTGCATGTGTGGCGTCTTCAAAATAGAACCCCACTTTGTTATCTTTATGCAGTACTATAAGCTCTTCGTGGTCCCGAAGGGTGGCTTTTACTTTATGCTACCTCGAGGATCCGGGAGCAAAAAGTATATGTTCACCTTTGCCACTAAGGACAGCTGGCGAGGGTGGCAACAAAAGTTTTTCTTTCTGAACATGGAAGAGGCCTGGTCACACGTTCCGACCAAGTAGGCTCGGGGAAGGCTGGAAATGGATGTCGTAGATCCGAGGATAATGCTGACTCCCGAGTTGGCTCCCGTATTCGTGAACTTTGATAGACGTATCTGCGTTGTCTCTGACTGGGGTTCCGAGGTCCCTTCGCGCTCTCTCTACCCCTTCCCCATCAATTGGAAGCTGATGACCGAGGAGGTTCTTCGGGAGTTAGGGGTAGTGAAGGAGCACAAGACAGACCTCGGGATGCCGGCTCCTGCCATCGCTGGGAAGGATTCCTGGTTGGTGAAACTCCTTCGGGAGGAAGTTACTTACGAAACTTTTTATGAGCGTAAGTTATCTCCGAATCCCTTTGTTATAATTTTCACCTTGGACTCACGCTGATGTCTTCTTTCTTTTCCAGAGATGGGCGACGACACTGCTGCTTTTTACAAGTCCCTTTTCCTCGGTCAATCCGAGAAGGGTGAGCAAACGAAGAAGGCCGCCTCCCGAAGGCGGAAAGCGACTAGTGCTGGTCCTTCCTTGGCTAAACGAGCAAGGAAGACTGTTCATCCTCCTCCGCCGGAAGTTCTTGAGGAGGTAAGCGAAGAGCCCGAAGCTTCCGTCGCTCCACCGCCCGAGGTTGCTGTCGACGTCCTTCCTCGGAGTCCTACTTCATCGCCTGCTCTTCTGGGTGCCTTGGTGGAGGCTCCTTCTGCCGAGAAGCAGCGTAAAAGCAAAGGCAAGGGGGTTTCTACCGATGAGGTCTCGGACTCCGATGATGATGTCGTCGAGGTGCCGCCAGGTTCACTTTCTCAGACAAACTGTGATGCCTTTACTTTTTTGAATTTTGAGATTTACTTGTCTTGACCAGCTTCTTGTTTTTCCGTGCAGGGGAGTTACTTACTCCGGGTTGGGCAATCGAGCACGCCCGGAAGCGAGCCCTCCGGGATGCCCATATCCCGTAGGGGAAGATCCCGAAGGATCCTTTCTAGTCGTTTACGGAGGACATGAATTTGTACTCCGGAGACTGCCAGTAAATGGCCAAAGAGATCTCGATGGGGATGCTTACTGAGGCCTCCTTCAGGGCCGTTACGGAGGCTCACCCGAGCGATGATTCCCTCGCCGCAAAAAATTTCGAGCACGCTGCCTAGGTATGCTTCACGCCTTTCTTTTTTCCTTTTGATTTCTTCTAAGTGTTTGGCTCTTTTTTTTTTTTTTTTTTTTGCCTTACTGACTTTGCCTTTATTTCTTTGCAGCTGCTGGGGTACGCTGGTTTCCTCAGAGTTCGGGTGGCGAGGCAGGCGGCGTTCCAAGTCTCGGCCTTAGAGGTCATAGAAAAAACTAAGGCCACGTGCTCGGAATTGGCTGCCAAGAACACGCAGCTGGCTCAAGCTGCAGAGAAGGAGGTTGCTGCCGTTCGGGAGGAGTTCCTGAAAGAAAAAGAAGAACTTTTGAAGGATTCCTCCTAGAAGATTTCTAACCTCGGCTCCCAGGTGGCGGAGCTGATTTCGGCAAATGAAGCGCATCAAAAGGAGAAGTCTGAGTCTGAGGCTCTCCTGGCGAAGGCGCTTGCTGAGAAGGCCGCGCTCCAAGCCGAGGTCGATTCTTTGAAGAAGGAGCCGAAGAAGAAGAAGATGAAGGCACTGAAGAAGGAGGTCGCAGATCTGAAGAAGGACCTTGACGCCCTTGGGGTCGAGAAGGATAAATCCAACCAGATGACCAAAGTTGGTTTCCAGGACGGCTTCTGCCTCGCTCGGCACCAAGTTCTTCAAAGGTTCCCAGATCTGGACCTTTCTTTCTTGGAGGCCCTAAACATTCCTAAGGGGCCTCGGTGGTCTTGGTCCAAGATTGAGCACCTGAACTTGCCTCTTTCTTTCCCGGCGCCGGAGGTGGTGGAAAAGGACGCAGGAGCTGGTGGCTCCCGGGACGCCGAGATTCCTTAGTTTGTTTTAGGGTCCTTTGCCTTCTTTTCCTTCTTTTTTGTACTTCTTCTTTTGGCAATCTTTCTTCTCTGTAAGCAGATTCATCTCAATAAAGACTCTTTTTGGCTAAGTCTTTTTGCGAGATTTTTCATTTCCCATTGTCCCGAACATGATCGCTCAAGAGACTTCGGAAAATCATATCTGCGCTTATTACGGCGATCACCTTCGCGGAATTCTGGCTTGTACAATTTACACTTAAGAACTTTTCTAAGAAACTTCTGTACTTAGAATATTTTTCTAATTTGTACAATACAATTCTTCCGCGAAATCCTAAGCATAGAATTTTTTCAAGGCATCCGAATGCCAAGTATTTTTTAATTCTACGCCTTCGGCATCGCCGAGTTTGTACACCCCCTTTCGTACTTCGGCAAGAACCAGATAAGGACCTTCCCAATTTGCGTGAAATACCCCGTGGGATGGCCTTCGGGGTCCGAATTCAGCCTTTCGGAGAACGAGGTCTCCTTTCTTTATTCCCTTCGGCCTGGCGCGCAAGTTTATAGCCGCGGCCACTCTTTGCTGAAAAGCTTTTCTTCTCAGCTCGGCTGTTTCTCTGTGTTCGCCGACGAGGTCGAGCTTGGTTCTTAGGCCGAGGTCATTTCCACTTTCATCAAATACTTGCACCCGTACTGATGGTCGCACTACCTCGATTGGGATGATGGCCTCTGTACCGAAAATGAGTGAAAAAGGCGTTTCCCCTGTGGCTCTTCGGGGTGTTGTTCGGTAGCTCCATAATACGCTTTGGAGCTCTCCTGGCCATTTCCCTTTTGCTTCTCCCAGCCTCTTTTTCAGACCATCTTTTATGGTCCTGTTAGATACTTCTACTTGCCCATTGCTTTGGGGGTGAGCTACTGGGGCGAAGTGCATTTTTGTTCCGAGGTCACTGATAAATCCCTGGAACCCTTTGTCTATAAACTGGGATCCATTATCAGCTACTAGTACCCTCGGTATGCCAAATCTGCATACGATATTCTTCCATACGAACTTCTGCACTTCTTTTGCCGAGATAGTAGCCAAGGGTTCTGCCTCGACCCATTTGGAGAAATAATCTACCGCTACTACGCAGAACTTCACGCCTCCAGGTGCTGTTGGGAGTGGTCCTATGAGGTCTATGCCCCAAACTGCGAAGGGCCAGGGATAGTCAGCCGAAGTTACCATTTCCGAGGGTGTCCTCTGGATATTCGCGTGTCTCTGGCAATTACCACATTTCTGGACGAACTGCTTAGCGTCCTTTCTTAGGGTAGGCCAAAAGTACCCTTGGCGAAGTATCACTGCTGCCAGGGTGTCGGTTCCAATGTGCGAAGCAGAAGCGCCTTTGTGAACTTCTTCGAGGATCATTTCAACATCCTCTTCGCCAACACACCTCTGCAGTGGATTTGCGCATCCCTGCCGATACAACTCTTCACCGATTAGGAAGAATCAGCCGAAGCATCTTCTCACTTTTGCAGCGTCGCCGGGGTCTTCGAGAAGCGCGCTGTTTGCGAGATACCTTTTTATCGGGTCTTTCCATCCTTTTCCCGAGGTTACTATGCTCAATACTGCGATGCTCGGATGGTCTAGCGCTTCGGTGTATGTTTTCGACTTCGCCAAGCAATTTGCTTCGGTGTTATCTCGTCGAGGTGCGTTTTCGATCCGTATGGTGTCGAACTCTTGAATGAGCTTTGCTACCAGTTCATGGTATTTTGCCAAGGTTGGGTCCTTCGACCCATAGTCTCCTGCCGTTTGTCAAACTACTAGCTGGGAATCGCTGTGGGCCTTTAAATTTCTCACGCCAATTTTTCTGGCTAGGCGCAATCCTGCTATGAGGGCTTCATACTCAGCCACATTGTTGGTGACGTTAAAGCTGAACTTGATAGCCTTCATTACCTCTAGGCCTTCGGGACCTCTAATAATTACCCCAGCTCCCTGGTGTTCAGACCCCGAGGCTCCATCAACATACAAAGTCCATTCTGGCTCACCTTCGTTTGGATCCGAATGGCTGTCCTTGGTGGTGGGTACTTCGGCAATGAAGTTTGCCAAGGCATGAGCTTTTATGGCTTTTCGAGGTTCATAAGTGAGGTCGTGTTTGTTGGGTTTCGGGAGCCAAACAGCGCAGCGGAATTTAACAGAAACCCTCTAGGATCCAAGTGAAACGGGGTAAACCGGGTGTTCAAAAATTTTCATACCTAATTTTCGATTGAGATCTCTCACTCAACTGTAGAGTCGAATCACAAAACCTGAATAGTTGATGTGTTCAGGCTCTCTATGGTATCCACACGAGCCTCTCGGGATCACCACGCTTCAACCACATCCCGGTACATGCGTTTCTCTTGCGCACGCAAAGCTAGCTTGCGTCCTCCAAGGAATTGCAAGAGAAGCGTGCAGCTGTCCTTTTTGGAGGCTAGGGCAAGGAGACCTGCGAATTTTTCACTTAAAAGTTGTATTTATAGTGAGACTCAACTTCCAGGCCTAATAGGTTTCAAAGCCCTAATTGAATTAGGATTTAATTTTGGGCTTAATAATGGCTCAACTTTTGGGCCCATTATTAATAAGAAATTAAAGTGAAACCATAACCCAAATAATTAGCCCATGCACTCTAATGATCCAAAATGCTCTATGTGTGCGACCCAATAGGCTCTTATCACGTTGGCAATGATCATAAATCACATTTATGATCATAAGCAATGAGCGGTGTCTAGCAACACATCATTGCTACCCAAGTGACAAGATTGTCAATGATTCGACTATACCTTTATGATCATCACCGATATATGCCATTGTCCGTTTGTCCAAGATATCAAGACTAAGCACGAGACATGGAATGTGTCACTCTCGTATAGCCCAATCTTTGGTTTCTTGATTACCGAGTAGACTAACTTAAACTGATGACATTGATATCGCATATCAACTCATCCGAGCATGGCCATGCATTTTCTAAGTCTCACTCTATCAAGGGGCCCGAAGATATCGCTCCCGTTACATAGGAGGGACAAATCCCATCTTGATCATACAAATCCCTCCGCATGATATGTGACATACCCAATGACCTCTTTCAAGTTCACTCAGTTACGAGCAACAAAGGAAAGTATCAAAGTATGTGACTCACATGTAGGGAACCTTGATGATCTTAGGTCGAAGGACTACATATACCCTAATCACTATGGGAATCACTTATGACACTCATATAACGATCCATGTAGTGTTCTCATGGTGGGTCAGTCCAGTACACAAGTTCTCCAACTTGTACCCGTATGTAGACTACATATCTCATATTAGTCTCCACATATGCTAGTCGTTATGTATTATTGCAACCAGCTCCACAATAATACTAGACCAGGGAATTTTAAGAATATCATTATTCTAGGGTTACAATTATGTTTGTTAAGTTACGCAGGAACAAAACAACAAACATAATTGCTGGATTAATGCCTTAATAAAATATCATGACTCAATGTGCAAAAATACAATCATCTCATGACTGGCTTTTGGGCACAACACTAACAGTGTTCGCCAAGCTCTATACACCATTTGGAAAGCCTTCCCGAATGATCAACTTTTCTCATGACATCGAATAGAGGTAGACTGCTTCGGACGATGATAGGGTGAGCCTGAAAATATGGTCGCAGCCTTCTTCCTGCTAGCACCAAGGCATATATAGCTTTTTGCAACAAAGGATACCTGACTTCGGCGCCATGTAGGGACTTGCTTACATAATAAACCGGCCATTACTTTGGCCCTTCCTCTTTCACAAGGACCAAGCTTACTGCTTTTTCTGTGACGGTGAGGTATAATACGAGGGATTTGTTAGGAATACCACCATTAATGAAATTTCATTGACAAACAGCTGGAAAGAATGTCTATACATGCCCTCCTGGTAGTAAAACAATTCCATACTGGAAACAGAAATCATAAACTAAACAGAAAAAGTAGAGCACTAGACGTTTTGAAAGGCAAAAACGCTGGACCAAATCCAATTTCAAACTTTTGTTTTCTTCTTGAAAGACTCATTGACCATACTGTTCGTGCAGTACTCATGTTAAAAGACAATGGGAGAAACATAGATAAAAGTGTCCCACTTGCCACCTGATATTGAACTTTAGTCGATCTATTAGATTGAAATAATTTCTTAAGGTTGCCCAGCCTTTTCTGTGCTAGATAGATAATGAACATTTTATGATGAGATGAGACCACAAACAAGTACTTAATCATGCAGCTTTCCAGTCCCAATGTTATCCAATAACCATTTCCACAGTAGACCTGAAGCTTCAAGGAAATCATTTTTAGATATCTATGAAGACTAATGAAAATAGTAAAACCAGAGATACCTTGCAATTGCTTTATCTAGAACGTAGATCACATACTCTGCATCAAGAAAATAAACCAAAGTTTAGTCATTAGTTGTTAATGTGAATGATAGACTAATTAGAAGTCTGTAGTTTCTTTCAGATTGTTTGTCATCCTAGTCCTAATAACAATCACTCAAAGCTTAACCTCCCAACTGCTAGCTTTGCCTGCAAAACAAACACAAAGACAAAGAAACCAAGCATATACATACTATAATATCATAAGTGGGGTTAGCAAGCACATGGAAACACCAAAGCACACAAGTACGCACACACACTCCACATGTTTGCTCTCGGCCATAATGAACCATACATGTACCCATGTCACAATGCACACAATTCACCATCAAACAACTTACTTCCACATAGAGCTCCAAAATGTCAAGCAAATAGGCCACATTTACTTGCATTTCTAGTACATGTACACTAGTCAATTAGCTAATCAACAATTCAACCAAGTGAAAAACTTTAAAGCCCATCAAGCAACTAAGGTCATTTGGCAAATTTTAACCATCACTTAGCCACTCTAAACACTTGAACCATGGTAGATATATTACCAAGCAATATCAAGTGCCAATGAACCCTACCTCAATAGCTCTCGGTTACAACCAAGCTTCAAGTATCCAAGTGTTCCTCAATCACAATGCATACCAAATCAATCACATAGGCATCAACCACACATACTCATGGATTAACTACCATGTACTCCAAGAAGAACACCATATAATACTAACTCAAGCTCTCGGCCAAATAGACCAATTTCATATGTATGTACTACCCATCATTCTAACTCGATACATGGTCAACAACCATCAAATGAAGCTTGTTCATAGCACATTTACTATGTAATCAAGTGAACAACACCTAGTTACACTAACCCATGCTCTCGGCCATAATGTCCTTTTTCACATAACAATGTTCTTCATCAATTTAGTCCATCATATAGTCACCAAATCACCAATAAACATTGTTCGTGGCATCATTACCAGGTATTAAATCAATGGACACCAAATTATACTACTTCAAGCCCTCGGCCATAAAGCCCAACTTCACACACTAATTGATGCCCGATGGCTTCATCGTTGAGGGTCATGTTGAATGGTGGGGAGACTTCCTGCGAGGAAGAACGCCTGGAGGCCAGATCGACGATGGGAGTGCGCCTGAAAAGCTCAGAAAAAAAGAGTCAGGAGGTCCCCGGGGTGTTGTTCCGGGGAGGAGCCTCCGACGCCCAAGTCAGTGATGCTGAAAGAAGGCAGAGGAAATAGCACTAAGAGGCTTAGTGGACTCGCCTGGTAGTGTTTTCTCAGAGAGAGAGAGAGAGTCGGATTATTTGTCAAAAAACCCCCTTGCCAAGGCTTGTTTCCTGGTATTTATAGTAATGTCCAGCCCGTTCAGATCGTGACACGTGTTCGGTCGGATGTTCTCTGAATTTCTGGACGTAGGGGACAAGTAGCCGGTGGCAGTCTCCTTGAGCCCTGAACCAAGACAGGCAGTGACGTGACCTGAATGGCGTCAGCGTGTCAGACCGCCGCTTGGGCGGTCTGTAGCGTTAGTGGGTGACATGTCAGAGGCTCCTTAAATGTTCCTGCCGTACTGCCGAGGTCCCTGGGCGAGGTCGTACTCAGGTACGGACGATGCCTCTTTTGGAAACATGCTCGTAGTTCGGGGGTTCCCATATTCAGGAGTTCCGCCTTCGGGGAGATCGTGTTCGGCCCGCTGTAGCTGGTGCCTCTTTGTCAAAGGCGATCTGCTTAATACCTCGGGGGGGTTAGTAGTATCCTCAAGTTTCCTGGCGTGCCGAGCTCGAGTTCTTCGGCTTTGCTCCCGAGGTGTGTAATCCCACCTTTTCCCGGGCAGCGTCAGGTTTCCTGGCCGTTCTTTCGGCAGGGAGTTCGGCCAGATAGAGGCGATAGCCCTTTGGCTATCACATGTCCCCCTTTGGAAAGCCGAAGTGACGACTTCGGTTTTGCACTCTTTCCGAGGATGTTCACTGGGAGTCTATAGGGAATAACACCTGTGCCGAAGATACACCTTTTGCCCGAAGTCATGGGCTGTTCGGTCATAGGCTGTCTTTTGGTGTCTTCGAGACAACCTGCTTCTTACCTTTTGCAGGTCTGCGCAGCGTCGCGCCTCATGACCAGACGTGTCAGTCTGAGCGGCGCGTCCCAGCTTTCTAGGGATGTCAGGCGACGTGTCCCCTATTTTCGGGAGGAGGCTGACACGTGGCATGTTGTTATTGGAGGAGAGTCACGTCGGTTTCAGAGAGCACGTCTCTTTGGGTTCCAGGAGCAGTTATGGCGATGGTTCGCCTTCAAAGGGTACTTATGATGACGTTTCGGTTACCCACCCCCGTCCTATAAATAGGCGTTTTCACCATAAGTCCCTTTTGTTTTTGCTTCTGCTCTCTTCCCTGTTCTACCACTGTTTTCGCGCTTTTTCTTGCTTTTTGCGGCGGGGCTTTTTTAATCAGAGCTTTTTCCGGCAACCTTTCACGACGGCGTCCTCCGATTTTGGCAAGTCGTTTGGTGGGTTTTCTGTTTTTCTAGAGTTTTCTTGATTCCTCAAGTTTTTTCTAGAAGTTGGTTTCTTGCCTTTCTTCAAACTCATTTTTTTGTCCCAAAAATGCCTATCCCTGAAAGTTGGCAGCCTTTTTTATCTCATCCCTGTTGCACCACCCCCAAAAAACTAGAGAAGTGGAAGAAAAAATTCTTTCTTCCCTCATATGCCATCACCAGGCTACCACGGGCTGACCACTATGCTTTTTCAAACCATAGTAATGAGGTTACCGTTTTCCGAGCCCAGCTGAAGGCCGGACTTCGGTACCCTCCTCCGAGGATGGTTTACGACTTTTGCCAATGTCATGGTATTGGCGTGAACCAGCTTCCACTGAACTCGTACTGCTATTTTAACGCCTTTCTCTGTATGTGTGGCGTGTTCGGGATAAAACCCCATTTTGTGATTTTTATGCAGTACTATAAGCTCTTTATGGTCCCAAAGGGTGGCTTCTATTTCATGCAACCTCGGGGATCCGGGAGCAAAAAATATATGTTCACCTTTGCCACAAAGGACAGTTGGCGAGGGTGGCAACAGAAACTTTTCTTCCTGAAGATGGATGAGGCCTGGTCGCATGTTCCGACCAAGTGGGCTCTGGGGAGGCTGGATGTTGACGTCGTTGATCCGAGGATACTGCTGACTCCAGAGTTGGCTCCCGTATTCGCGGACTTCGACGGGCGTATTCGCGCCGTCTCCAACTGGGGTCCCGAGGTCTCCTCGCGTTCTCTCTATCCCTTCTTCATTAATTGGAGGTTGATGACCGAAGAGGTCCTTCGGGAGTTAGGGGTGGTGAAGGAGCACGAGACAGACCTCGAGATGCCGGCTCCTGCCATCGCCGGGGAGGATTCCTGGTTGGTGCAGCTCCTTCGGGAGGAAATTTCTTTTGAAACATTTTTCGAAAGTAAGTTATCTTCTACTCCCTTGTAGTTTTTTCCTCGGACTTACGCTGATGTCTTTTTTATTTTTTAGATATGGGCAACGGGACTGCTGCGTTCTACAAGTCCCTTTTCTCCGGCCAGGTAGAGAAGGGAGAACAAACAAAGAAAGCAGTTTCCCGAAGACGGAAGTCCACTAGTGCTGGGCCTTCGGCTAACAGGGCGAAAAAGACCAATCTTCCTCCTCTATTGGAAACTCTTGAGGAGGTAAGTGAGGAGCCCGAGGTTGCCGAGATTCCGGCGCCCGAAGTCCCTACCGAATTGCCTCCTCAGAGCCCTACCACCTCGCAGGCCCCTCCTGATGCCGCGGTAGAGGTTCCTTCTGCCGAGGAGCGGCATAAAAGGAAAGGCAAGGATATTTCCATTGAGGAGCCCCAGGACTCCGAGGACACAGTTGCCGAGGTACCGCCAGGTTCGTGTCTTTCGGACGAAGTGTAATAATGGTTTTTACTTTGCCGAAATTTTCTTTGTTTTGACCAGCTTCTCGTTTTTCGTTCAGGGGAGTTACTTACCCCCTCTTGGGCGGCGGAACACGCTCGGAGGCGATCCCTCCGCGATGCCAAAGTCCCGCTAGGGAAGATCCCCAAATAGCCTTTCTGGACGTTCACAGAGGATATGAACTTGTTCTCCGAGGACTGTCCTCAAATGGCGAAGGAGATCTCGACGAGGGTGCTCACTGATGCCTCCTTCAGGGCTATTGCGGCAGCCCACCCGGGTGATGACACCCTTGCTGCGAAAGTTATCGAGCATGCTGCTCAGGTATGCTTAACTCCTTCCCCCCATTACTCCTAAGTGTTTTTTACTCTTACTGATCTTATGTCTACCTTTCTGCAGCTGCTGGGTTATGCCGGCTACCTCCGAGTTCGGGTGGCCAGGCAGTCATCTTTCCGAGCTTCGGCCTTAGAGGCCTTAGAAAAAACAAAGGCCATGTGCTCGGAGTTGGCCATCAGGAACCAGCAGCTGGCAGATGCTGCAGATCAGGAACCAGCAGCTGGCAGATGCTGCAGAGAGAGAAGTTGCTGCCCTTCGGGAGGAGTTCCGAAAGGAAAAGGAAGATCTTTTAAGGGACTTCTCCCAGAAGATTTCTGAGCTTGGCGAGCGGGTGGCGGGAACGCTTTCTAGCAACGAAGCGCTTCTACAGGATAAGTCAAAATCTAACAATCTTATTCTGTCGTTGGTGGCTGAGAAAACCGCACTGCTAGCCGAGATAGAGTCTTTGAAGAAGGAGCCTGGAAGAAGAAAAAGCTGAAGGCGCTGAAGAAGGAGGTTGCGGATCTGAGGGACGAGCTCGAGGATCTTGAGATCAAGAAAAATGAATCTGATCAAATGTCGAAGGTCGCCTTCCAGGACGGCTTTTGCCTTGTTCGGCATCAAGTCCTTCAGAGATTCCCAGATCTGGACCTCTCTTTTTTGGAAGCTTTGAACATTCCCGAGGGTCCTCGGTGGTCCTGGTCGAAGATCGAGTACCTGAAGCTGCCTCCTTCAATTACTGCGCCGAAAAAGGGAGCAGAAACTGGTGGCTCTCGGGCTGCCGAGGACTCTTAGGGTGTTCTAAGGGCTTTGCCTTTTTTCTCCTTCATTTTTCTGTACTGCTTCTTCGGGCATATTGCCTTTGTAAGTTTATTTTTAATGGAAGATCTTTCTTGGTTAAGCTTCTTTGGTATGACTTTGCATTTCCATTGTCCCGAGCAAGTTCGCTTCAAGAGACTTTTTTGGAAGGCCAGCAAAAAATGTATCTAAGTCTTATTGCGGGTCCTTTTCCTCTTGTTCCGAACACGTTTGTTCAGGGGACTTCGGAAATTCTACTTCTGGGTTTTTCGTGGCGGGTACCTTTGCGGAATTCTAACTTGCACAATTTAGTATACTTGAGAAATTTTCTATACTTAGAATATATTTTTTGTATGACAGAATTCTTCCGTGGGGCCTTAAGCGTAAAATTTTTTCAAGGCGTCTGAGTGCCAAGTATTTTTCAATTCTACGCCTTCGGCGGTGCCAAGTCTGTACACGCCCTTTCGTACTTCGGCAAGAACCAGATAAGGTCCTTCCCAGTTCACGCGAAGTACTCCGTGGGATGGCCTTTGAGGTGCAAAATCAGCCTTTCGGAGAACGAGGTCCCCTTTTTTGATTTCTTTTGGCCTGGCCCGTAAGTTTATAGCCGCGGCCACTCTTTGCTGAAAAGCTTTTCTTCTCAGTTCGGCTATTTCTCTGTGTTCGCCGACGAGGTCAAGCTTGGTTCTTAAGCCGAGGTTGTTTCCTTCTTCATCAAATACTTGCACCCGTACTGATGGTCGGATTATCTCGATTGGGATGATGGCCTCTGTACCGAAGACGAGCGAGAAGGGAGTCTCCCCTGTGGCCCTTCGGGGCGTCGTTCGGTAGCTCCATAATACGCTTTGGAGTTCTCCCGGCCATTTCCCTTTTGCTTCCCCTAATCTCTTTTTTAGGCCATCTTTTATGGTCCTGTTAGATACTTCCACCTGCCCGTTGCTTTGGGGGTGAGCTACTGGGGCGAAATGCATCTTTATTCCGAGGTTGCTAATAAATTCCTGGAATCCTTTGTCTGTGAACTGGGAACCATTATCAGCTACTAGCACCTTCGGTATGCCGAATCTGCAGACAATGTTTTTCCATACGAACTTCTGCACTTCTTTTGCCGAGATAGTTGCCAAGGGTTCCGCCTCGACCCATTTGGAGAAATAATCTACAGCTATTACGTAGAATTTCACGCCTCCGGGCGCTGTGGGTAGTGGCCCGATAAGGTCTATCCCCCAGACCGCGAAGGGCCAGGGGTAGTCGGCCGAAGTTACCATTTCCGAGGGTGCCCTCTGGATGTTAGCGTGTCTCTGGCAACTACCACATTTCCGGATGAACTGCCTTGCGTCCTTTCTCAGGGTAGGCCAGAAGTATCCTTGGCGGAGTATTACTGCTGCAAGGGCGTCGGTCCCAATGTGTGAACCACACATACCTTCGCAAATTTCTTCGAGGATCATTTCAGTGTCCTCTTCGTCTACGCATCTTTGCAGTGGATTCGCGTACCCCTGCCGGTACAACTCTTCACCAATTAGGAAGAATCGACCGGAGCGCCTTCGTAGTTTTGTAGCGTCTCCGGGGTCTTGGGGTAGCACAATTTCTGCGAGGTATCTTTTTATTGGATCTTTCCATCATTTTCCCGAGGTTGCTATGCTTAATACTGAGATGCTCGGATGTTCTAGCAACTCGGTGTACGTTTTTGATTTTGCCAAGCAATCTGCCTCAGTGTTACTTTACCGAGGTATGTTTTCTATTTGTACGGCGTCAAACTCTTGAATGAGTCTTGCTACCAGCTCGTGGTACTTTGCCAAGGTTGGGTCCTTCGCCCCGTAGTCTCCGGCCGACTGCCGAACTACTAGCTGGGAATCGCTGTGAGCTTTCAAGTTTCTGATGCCAATTTTTCTCGCCAAGCGCAATCCTGCTACAAGGGCTTCATACTCGGCCACATTGTTAGTGACTCTGAAACTGAATTTGATAGCCTTCCTTACCTCTAGGCCTTCAGGACCTCTGATAATTACCCCAGCTCCCTGATGTTCGGATCCCGAGGCTCCATCAACATGCAAGGTCCATTCCGGCTCACCTTTGTTGAGATCTAAATGGCTATCCTCAGTGGCGGGTATTTCAGCGATAAAGTCTGCCAATGCTTGAGCTTTTATGGCCTTCCGAGGTTCATAGGTTATATCGTGCTCGCCAAGCTCTATGCACCACTTGGAGAGCCTCCCCGAATGGTCAACTCTCCTCATGACATCTCGTAGTGGTAAACTACTTCGGACGATGATTGGGTGAGCCTGGAAGTATGGTCGCAGCCTTCTCCCTGCAAGCACCAAGGCGTATATAGCTTTTTGCAGCAGAGGGTACCTGACTTCGGCGCCATGTAGGGATTTGCTTACATAGTAGACCAGCCATTGTTTTGGGCCTTCTTATTTTACGAGGACTGAACTTACTGCTTTTTCCGTGACGGCGAGGTATAGTACGAGGGGCTCCCCTTCGCGAGGTTGTCGCAGAGTCGGCAGGGTGGCCAGGTAGATTTTGAGTTCTTCCCAGGCCTTTTGGCAATCTTTATCCCAGGGATGATCATCCCTTCCAAGGTTGCCCTCCTTTTTTGTTGCCTTAGTGAGGATTTTGAAGAAAGGTCGACACCGATCCCCGTACCTGGAAATAAACCTGCTAAGAGAGGTTATTCTTCCAGTGAGTCTTTGCACATCTTTCACTGTGGTAGGAGTTCGGAACTCGAGTAGAGCCTTGATTTTTTCCGGGTTGGCGTCGATGCCTCTTTCGGATACCATGTACCCAAGGAATTTTCCCGAGGTTACCCCGAAGATGCACTTTTCGGGATTGAGGCGGATCCCGAAGGCTCTGAGCTTTTGGAAGGTTTCCTCTAGATCTGCAACATGGCTGCCAGGCGTCTTGCTCTTGACTATCATATCGTCAACATACACTTCCATGTTTCTCCCCATTTGGTCCATAAAGACTTTGTTCATCAATCTTTGGTAGGTGGCTCCTGCATTTTTGAGCCCGAAGGGCATCCTGACGTAGCAGTATGTTCCTCCCTCGGTGATGAAGGCGGTTTTTTCTTCATCTTCGGGGTCCATTCTTATTTGATGGTAGCCACTGAAGGCGTCTAGGAAGCTTAGGAGTCCATATTCAGCGGTTGAATCTACCAGTTGGTCTATTGGTGAGAGAGGGTACGAGTCTTTCGGGCAAGCGTCATTCAAATTTCTGAAGTCGATGCACATCCGGAGCTTGCTACTGCCCTCTTTTGTGGCAATGACCACGTTGCTTAACCATTCAGGGTACTTGACCTCTCTGATGACTTTAGCATCTAACAGGCGTTGGACTTCGGTTTTGACAAAGCTGCTTGATAGCCAAAGGCTATTGCCTCCTCGGTAGTAACTACCTGCCAGAATATTGGCCGAGGAGTCTGACGTCACCCAAGAGAGGATCTTTTCACTGACCTCGGAAGGTGCGAAGTCAAACACTATGAGCTCGAGACTTTGGTTAGCTCGTCAGGAATTCCGAGGACAACACCGTCTCCATCGAGGGGCCAAACTGACTGCCCCGAAGAGGATCTTCCCCGAACAAGAAGCACCTGAACAAGGGAATCCCTGAACTATGGGTGTGAGTCCCAAAGAAGGTGTCCATCAAGGGAACTCCCAGAACTATGGGATAGATCCCGAAGGAGGTGCTCGCACCGAAGGATGGATAGAATCCGAAGAGGGTGCACGCACCGAAGGGCGACCTCGCCCAGGGGACCTCGGGAGTACGGTATGAGCATTTAAGGAGCCTCTGACATGTCGCCCACAAGCCCTACACGTCACATCAGAACGGCGAACTGACGCGCCGCAGCCGCCTCAGTCCTGACACAACCTGTCCGGGTCCAGGGCTAAAAGAGGCTGCAAACGGTTGCCTTTCCCCTAGGTCCAAAAGCACAGATGAAATCCGACCGAACACGTGTCATGATCTGAACGGACCATCTACTCCTATAAATACTAGGAAAAGGGACGGGGCAAGGGATGGGCATTTTCCTCCCTCTGAGAAAACACAAAACAGGCAAGACACTTGATCCCTTAGTGTTCTTCCTCCACTCTCACTCAGAAAACTGACTTGGGCGTCGGAGGGTCCTCCCCGGAAAAGCAAACCGGGGACCTCCTAACCTCTCCTTTGAGCTTTTCAGGCACACCCAGCTGGGAAACCAGAGCTCCAGGCGCTCGCCTCCTCAGGAAGTCTCTCCACCTGTCAACATGACAACAAACGAAGATGCTTTGGGGCATCACTGCTCTTATGGGCTGAGATGCTTCGTTTCTTTTGCCGGACGGGCTTTGCATCCGGGCTTACTTTGAGGCTATGCTGTATTATGCTAGGGTTTACCCCTGGCATGTCTTTCGGGGAGTAGGCAAACAGGTCTTTATTCGTCAGTAGAAAGGATACAATATTTTTCTTGTCTCCTTCGGCCAAGCTCTTTCCTATCCGGGTAGATTGACCTGGGACAAGTTCTACTGCTTCCTTTTCCGCTTTCGTGAGATCTTCTTCTTTGCTCTTCTCTGGCGTTTTTGCCTCTATTGCTTGTGCGAAGTTATTTGTCGGTGCTGTTCGTGCTTTTACAAACACCTTCCTTACTTTGGCTTGATCTATGAAGATCTCTGCGTCTCCATCCTTGGTGGCGAATGTGACAGTCAGGTATTTCACATCAGGGCGGATATGCAAGTTTCCCTGTGTTTGCCTTCTGAGGATGACGTTGTACGCAGAAGGAACGTCCATGACGATGAACCTTGTCATTGTGGAGGCATACAAGTCAGCTGCTCCATCTGTTGAAGTTCCTTTCAACATCAGGGGGAGATCGATCATTCCGAGGACGAGCAGCTCGGAGGGTCCAACCCTGAAGGCGGGTGAGGTGACAGGTTTGAGCTTGCTGTCGTGGATGCCTAAGTTAGGCAATAAATGAGAAAATAGGACGTCAGCGTTTGATCCATCATCAAGCAGCACTCTTTTGACGTCCCAGTTCCCTATCCTTGCCATGATCAGCAGCGGATCGTCATGGGGGAAGATGATGGTGGATCCATCCTTGCGGGCCAGTTTCTTTGCTGGATTTTGATATTCCATGACCGCGATTTCTCTGACCTTCCGCTTTCTTTCCGAGGAGGGGAGCCCTGTGGTTATTGTTTGTATTACCCCTGCTGGAGGTGGGGGGCGCCTTTTCGGACTTCGGTTTCTTCGTCTATCGGAGTCATACTCTTCATCTTCGGCCCTTTCTTCCTCTTCTTTTTTCCTTTTCGGAGAAGGCATCCGCAGATATTTCCGAAGTTGGCCTTGTTTGATTAGCGACTCAATGAACTTCCTCAACTGGAAGCAATTTTCGGTGTCGTGGCCGTGGTCGCGGTGAAACTGGCAGAACTTCTTGATGTTTTTCTTGTTATCGGCGGTCATGGCCCTCGGTCGTCGAATCTACGTCCCTTGCCTTTCCAATGCCATGAGGATGTTAGTCCGCGTGGTGCTGAGGGGTGTGAAGGTTGGGGGTTTCCTTCCCCGCATCCTCCGGGGTCGAACTGTTTGTTCAGTTTGGTGCCGTGCTTGTCGGTCAGGCCCTTCGGCGTGGGAATAATTAGACTTCGGGACAGCCATTCTCAGCTCTTTGGCCGTCATGTGCTGTTCGGCCCTTCGGTAGAATTCTCCGAGGGTGTCAGGGGGGTCCTTTGAGAACTCGTAAAACAGCTGTGAGTCACGCCGAAGGCCCCGTGTCATGGCGAGAATGCGTATTTCTGGCTGGAAGTCCGGGACGCTCAGAGCTTCCCTATTGAACCTTTCGACATAGTCTCGGATGGTTTTTCCATTTTTCTGCTCTATGTCGAACATCTGAATCGGCATCTTCGCCATTGGCCGGCTTCCAATGAATTGCTGTGTGAATGCCGTAGACAACTCACATAGTGGCATTGTCGGCGTCGTGCATTATCATGCTGCGCCGGTACTTGGTCAGATGGGCCTGTGGGTCCGTTCGGCCATCATAAATCTCCAGCCGAGGTACTCTGAAGTCACCTGGCATGGCTGCCTCAACGACGGCCTGAGTGAATGGGGAGTCATCTTCACAGAAGGTCCCCGTCAATCTGGCCCGGACAGGTTTTCTGGCCACTTGTTTTTCCACCCTATCTAGCCGTGCTAGTATCCTTTCCATAAGGATCGGGCATTGGGGCCTTCTTCTGGGAAGTGAAATTGCCGGGGCCTTTTCGGGGAGCGAGTTCGGCGGTGAGGAGACTGAGACCTTGCCTCAGGCGACGAACTCCTTCGCTATGAGATTTTCGGTCGCTTGCATCCCGCTAGTCCCAAAGGCCATTTTCTGAGGCGTATGTCTTCAGTAGAAGATTCTTCACGCGAGTCTCCACTTCCCGAACTGCGGTGGGCCGACTTGGGGCTTCTCTCCCGAGGGCGTGCTGGCGAGGGAGGTTTTTGGACCTGAGCCTGTTGCGGCCACCTTTGGTTCATCTGTTGCGTCATTTCAGCTATAACAGAATGTTGAAAGTCCTGTAGAAAGCCCATAGTGATTACTAGGGCTCGGTCTTCCTTGGGCACAGAAGTCCCTGGGATTGTTTGCTCAGCAGCCGGTTGGTTCTCAGGCGCGGACAGGGACCTCGGGAGTTCCTTGTCCTTAGAACGCCGAGTTTCAACGACAGCGATTTCAGAGCAGGTTCCCACAGACAGCGCTAAATGATGCCCGATGGCTTCATTGTTGAGGGTTATGTTGAATGGTGGGGAGACTTCCTGCGAGGAAGACCGCCTGGAGGCCAGATCGACGACTGGAGTGCGCCTGAAAAGCTCAGAAAAAGAGAGTCAGGAGGTCCCCGGGGTGTTGTTCCGGGGAGGAGCCTCAGACGCCTAAGTCAGTGATGCTGAAAGAAGGCAGAGGAAATAGCACTCAGAGGCTTAGTGGACTCGCCTGGAAGTGTTTTCTCAGAGAGAGAGAGAGAGTCGGATTATTTGTCAAAAAACCCCCCCTTGCCAAGGCTTGTTTCCTGGTATTTATAGTAATGTCCAGCCCGTTCAGATCGTGACACGTGTTCGGTCGGATGTTCTCTGAATTTCTGGACATATGGGGCAAGTAGCCGGTGGCAGTCTCCTTGAGCCCTGAACCAAGACAGGCAGTGACGTGACCTGAATGGCGTTAGCGTGTCAGACCGCCGCTTGGGCGGTCTGTAGCGTTAGTGGGTGACATGTCAGAGGCTCCTTAAATGTTCCTACCGTACTCCCGAGGTCCTTGGGCGAGGTCGTACTCAGGTACAGACGATGCCTCTTCGGGAAACATGCTCGTAGTTCGGGGTTTCCCATATTCAGGAGTTCCGCCTTCGAGGAGATCGTGTTCGGCCCGCTATAGCTGGTGCCTCTTTGTCAAAGGCGATCTGCTTAATACCTCGGGGGGGTTAGTAGTATCCTCAAGTTTCCTGGCGTGCCGAGCTCGAGTTCTTCGGCTTTGCTCCCGAGGTGTGTAATCCCATCTTTTCCCGGGCAACGTCAGGTTTCCTGGCCATTCTTTCAGCAGGGAGTTCGGCCAGATAGAGGCGATAGCCCTTTGGCTATCACTAATGTTCTTCATCATTCTAATCCAACATATGATCACTAAAACATCATTAACCAACATTCATGGCACTAATACCATGTAATCAAATGAGGAACACACAATTACCTCAAAATGCACCTTTCGGCCAAACTCCAACTTGCTCAACTTGATGTTCTTCACTCAAACTTGCCTAGCACAAGAACAAATAGGCAACAACAACACTTAGTCATGGATTAATTTCCATGGAAATGAAGAAGAACATCAAGTTCATTCATCCAACACATTCGGCCAACAATGGGCTTATAAACCAACACCAAGCTTGTTCAATTAACTCAATCTACAACAATTGAGCTCCTAAATCCCTTGTTCGTGGAAGAAAATACCATGGATTCAAGGAAATACCAAAGTTACCTCAAAACCCTAGCTTGGTTGGTTCGGCCCTTCTTAATTCTTCAAGTTCAAACTTGAATTGAAGTAGTCTAGCACCGAAATCAAGCTCCCAAGCTTGAATCCTTCACTCAAGCTCCACACTCCTTTAATGAATCTTGAAAACGAAACCAAGTTTGAGAGAACTCAAGAACATGAGCTAGACAAGCTTTCGGCCAAGGAAAGAAATAAGCCCAAAATGTCAAGGTAAATGCCTTGACTAGTTTCGGCCGAAATGACTTGGGTTTTAGTTAGCTAAAATGCTAACTTTGGCTTCCATTAATTTGCATGACACAATGTAGCCCCCAAATCCATATAATCACAATGCTGCCCTTAAAACTTGTGTCTAAATGGACATTTAAGTCACTTCATGGCCCATAATGCCATGCACAACACAACACAAGTACCAAAGTACTATAATTGCCCATGAGTAACCAGCCATATAACTAGACATCAAACTAGTTAGTTTAACTAGTTAACTAGTGAATAGTACTTTAGTGGTAGACAAGATTTGATTAGTAATCATTGTTGTCTCCCACAATTTGGCTTAGTATGGCACTAGTCACCTTAAAAACTTGCATGGCCGAATATGCCAAATTTAAGTTTCTAGTTTTAATTGTACCACTCATCTAAGTGTACAATTTGATCCCCTTTCTCTATTTTCTGTCAGCTTTCCTATAGTCTAGTTTCTATGTGCAGTTAAGGTCTGAAGGTTTCCAGTTTTGCACATAGGTCACTGTACTAGTTTCCATAGTTCCCCTCACTCTTCCTTTTTATTTTTCCTTGTTTTCCTTTGTTCTCCTTGGCCTAAGCCAAGCACTTAGGAGGTGCCTAATAGAAAGTTTCCTTTAGATCTGCGACGTGGTCGCCAGGCAGCTTGCTCTTGACTATCATGTTGTCGACATATACTTCCATGTTTCTCCCTATTTGGTCGTTAAAGACCTTGCTCATCAACCTTTAGTAGGTGGCTCCTGCATTTTTGAGCCCGAAGGGCATTCTGACATAACAGTATGTTCCTCCCTCGGTGATGAAGGCGGTTTTCTCTTCATCTTCAGGGTCCATCCTTATTTGATGATACCCACTGAAGGCGTCTAAGAAACTTAGGAGCCCGTATTCGGCAGTTGAGTCTACCAATTGGTCTATCGGTGGGAGAGGGTATGAGTCTTTTGGGCAAGCATCATTCAAGTTTTTGAAGTCGATGCACATCCGGAGCTTACTGCTTCCTTCTTTTGTGGCAAAAACCACGTTGCTTAACCATTCGGGGTACTTGACCTCCCTGATGGCATCAGCGTTCAACAGGCGCTGGACTTCGGTTTTGACAAAGTTACTTTTATGGACTGAGATGCCCCGTTTCTTTTGCTGGACAGGTTTTGCTTCCGGACTTACTCTAAAGGTATGCTGTATTACGTTAAGGTTTACCCCTGGCATATCTTTCGGCGAGTAGGCAAACAGATCTTTATTTGCCAGTAGAAAAGATACAAGTTTTTTCTTGTCACCTTCGGCCAAGTTCTTCCCTATTCGGGTACTTTGGCCTGGGACAAGTTCTACTTTTTCCATTTCTGCTTTCGCGGGATCTTCTGCCTCGCCCTTCTTTAGTGCCTTTGCCTCTACCATTTGTGCGAAGTTGTTTGCCGAAGCTTTTCGTGCCTTGACGAACAACTTCTTTACTTCGCCCTGATCTATGAAGATTTCCGCATCTCCATCCTTGGTGGCGAAAGTGACATTAAGTACTTCACATCAGGGCGAATGTGCAGATTTCCCTGTGTCTGTCTTCCAAGGATGGCGTTGTACGGTGAAGGGACATTCATGACAATGAACCTTGCCATTATGGAGGCGAATAATTCAGCAGTCCCATCTACTGAAGTTCCTTTCAGCATTAAGGGGAGATCGATCCATCTGAGGACAGGTAGTTCGGATGGTCCTACCCCGAAAGTAGGTAAGGTGACAGGCTTGAGGTCGCTGCTAGATATGCCCAAGTTCAGCAGTAAGTGTGAAAACAGGACGTCGGCGATTGATCCATCGTCGAGCAACACTCTCTTGACGTCCCAGTTTCCTATCCTCACCATGATCAACAGTGGATCATCATGGGGAAATATGACGGCGGAAGCATCCTTGCGGGCCAGTTTCTTTGTCGGACTCTGATATTCCATGACTGCTATTTATCTGGCCTTCCTCTTTCTTTCCGAGGATGGGAGCCCCATCGTGATTGTTTGTATTATTCCCGTCGGAGGTGGAGGGCGCCTTTTCGGACTTCGGTTCCTCCGCCTGTCGGAGTCATAGTCCTCATCTTCTGCCTTTCCTTCCCCTTTTTTCTCCCTTTCGAGGACGACATCCACAAATAACGTCGAAGTTGGCCCAGTTTTATCAGCGACTTTATATACTTCGTCAATTGGAAGCAGTATTCGGTGTCGTGGCTGTGGTCGCGGTGAAACTGGCAAAACTTCTTTATGTTCTTCTTGTTATCAGCGGTCATGGCCCTTGGCCGCTGAATCTGTGTCCCCTGCCTTTCCATTGTCATGAGGATGTTGGTTCTCGTGGTGTTCAGGGGTGTGAAAATTGGGAGTTTCCTTCCCCACATTCTCCGAGGTCGGCCTGCCTGTCCGGTTGGATACCGGGTTTGCTGGTTGGACCCTTCGACCTGGGTGTGATCAGACTTCAGTCCATCCATTCTCAGCTCTTCGGCCGTCATGTGCTGTTCGGCCCTTCGGTAAAATTCGCCAAGCGTGTCCGGGGGGTCCTTGGAGAACTCGTAAAATAGCTGTGAGTCCCTCCAAAGGCCCCGCGTCATGGCGAGAATGCGTATTTCGGGCCAAAAGTCTGAGACACTCAAAGCTTCTCTATTGAATCTTTCGGCATAGTCGCGGATGGTTTCTCCATTTCTTTGCGCTATGTCAAACATTTGGACAGGCATCTTCGCCGTTGGCCGACTTCTAATAAATTGCTGCATGAAGGCCGTGGATAACTCCTGGAACTCCGTGATGGTTCCAGGAGCCAATGAATTATACCACACAGTTGCTGGTCCTGTGAGGGTGACCTCGAAACATTTGAACAAGGTAGCGTCGTCGGCACCGTGCATCATCATGCTGCATCTGTACTTGGTCAGATGGGCCTGTGGATCAGTGCGGCCATCATAAGTTTCCAGCCGAGGTACTCTGAAGTCGCTTGGCATGGCTGCCCCAACTACAGCTTGGGCGAACGGGGACTCATCCCCACAAAAGGTTCCAGACAGCCTGGCCCAGACGGGTTTGTGGGCTACCTATTTTTCCACCCTGTCCAGTCTCGCTAGTATCCTCTTCATAAGGATCGTGGCACTAGGTTCTTCCTCTGGGAAGGGAGATTGCCGGCCCCTCTTCGGGGAGTGAGTTCGGCGTCGGGGGGATAGGGACTTCGCCTCAGGCGACGAACTCCTTCGATGTAGGATTTTGGGTTGCTTGGACCCTGTTTGTCCCGCAAGCCGTGCCCTGAGGGGCATGTTTTCCGTTGAAGACTCCTCACGTGGGTCTCCGCTTCCCGAACTACGATGGGTTGGCTTGGGGCTTCTCTCCCGAGGGCGTGCTAGCGAGGGAGGCCTTTGGGCCTTAGTTTGTTGTGGCCACCTTCGGTCTATCTGCTGTGTCATTTCAGCCATAACAGAACGCTGAAAGTCGCGTAGAAAGCTCATAGTAATGACTAGAAGGCGCTCTTCCTCGGGCGCGGAAGTCCCTGGAAGGGTTTGCTCAGTAGCCGGTTGAGCTTCAGGCGTGGACGGGGACCTCGGGAGTCCCTTGTCCTTCGAACGCCGAGTTTCAACAAAGGCATCCTCAGAGTGCATTCCCACAGACGGCGCCAAATGATGCCCAGTAGCATCTTCGTTGAGTGACATTGTGACTTCTGGAGGGACTTCCTAAGAGGGAGAACGCCTGGAGCCCAGATTTCCCAGGGGAGTGTGCCTGAAAAGCTCAGTAGAGAGGGTTAGGAGGTCCTCGGGGTGTTTTTCCGGGGAGGAGCCTCCGATGCCCAAGTCAGTGTGCTTAGAAGGTAAAGGGGGAGCACTAAGGTTTTAGTGGCGTTGCCTGTTTGTGTTTTCTCGAGAAGAGGGGTCTGATCAAGGATCGATCCTTTGCCAGGGTTTGTTTCCTGGTATTTATAGGAGTGTCCAGCCCGTTCAGATCATGACACGTGTTCGGTCAGATCTTTTCTGTACCTTCGAGCGTAGGGGACAAGTAGCTGTTTGCAGGCTCCTCGAGCCTTGGTCCGAGACAGGTCGTGACAAGACCTGGACGGCGTCGGCGTGTCAGATCACCGTTTGAGGCAGCATGTAGCGCCTGTGGGCAACATGTCAGAGGCTCCTTAAATGCTCATGCCGTACTACCGAGATCCTCTGGGGGAGGTCGTCTTTGACACAGATGCCCTTCCTCGGGAGCTATGCTCATGGTTTCAGGGAGTTCCCTGGTTCGGAGGTTCTGCCTTCGGGGAGTTCCTTTTCTGCTTGCAATAGTCAGTTCTTCATATCCGAAGGTGATCCACCCGGTCCCCCTGAGGGAGCTGGCAACATCTTTGAAATCCCTGGCATACTAGCCGAAGTCCCAAGTTCGAGGCTCTTGACTTCGCTCCCTCTGAGGTTAGTGATAGCGCCTCTTTCGGATGACGCCAGCCTTCCCGATCACACTAACGGCAGGAAGTATGTTCTGAAAGAGGCGATAGCCCTTTGGCTATCACTGTTCATGCAGTATTATAAGCTCTATCTAGTTCCAAAGGGTGGCTTTTATTTCATGCTGCCTTGGGGATCTAGGAGCAAGAAATTTATGTTCACCTTCACTACCAAGGATAGCTGGCAAGGGTGGCAAAGGAAGTTCTTCTTCCTGAAGGTGGCGGAGGCCTGGTCGCATGTCCCGACTAAGTGGGCTTATGGAATGCTGGAGGCGGATGTCATGGATCCCAGGAAGCTGCTAACTCTTGAGTTGGCAGCGAGGTTTGGGGACTTTGACAGACGAATCCGTGCTGTCGCCGACTGGGATGCCGAGGTCCCTTCACGCTCTCTCTACCCTTTCCCGATCATGTGGAAACTCATGACCGACGATGTCCTTTGGGAGCTGGGGGTGGTTACAGAGCATAAGGTGGATCTAGGCATGCCAGCTCCTGCTACCGAGGGGAAAAACTCTTGGCTGGTGAAGCTCCTTCGGAGCGAGCTCACTTACAAAGCCTTTTCTGAAAGTAAGTTTCTTTCAAAGTTTTTTTCAGCATAAGTGCTTGTGGACTTATACTGATTTCTTCCCTCTTTTTCAGAGATGGGCGAGGAGTCTGCCGCCTACTACAGGTCTCTCTTGCTTCGTCAGGCCGATAAGGGAGAACAAAAGATGAGGCGCAAGGCTTCTGGGAGCGGATCATCTTCGACCAAGAAGGGCACCCCTCTTCCCCGTCCGGAGGACGTTTCAGAAGTCGGTGATGTTATTGCTACTTCAACTAAGGCTGGTGATGTCACTGCAACTTCTACCAAGGTTGCAACTTTCGCCGAGCCTGAAACTACTGCCGAAGTCCATACTGGGGTGATTGGCCTTTCTGCCCCTCTGAGTCCCGCCATGTCGACAAATCTTGTGGGCACTTTGGCGGACCTTTCTGCTGAAGATTTAGAAAAGTGATGAAGGGGCAAGGGCAAACATATTCCTGTCGACGTGGCGGAGGTCGGTGACTTTGATGACGACAGTGCCGAGGTCACGCCAGGTTTGTCTCTTTTTCCCTGCAATCAACTTACATTTTTTATAATCAAGGATTTTTTACCTGATAAGATGCATGTTACTTTTTGTAGAGGATCCAGCGCCCCTGGCTTGGAAGATTGAGCATGCCCGAAGGAGGGATCTTCGGGATTCTCATGTCCCGAAGGACAAAGTCCCAAAGGAGCCGTCTGGTCTTTCACGGACGACATGAATCTGTTCTCTGAGGACTGCCGGGAGATGGCTCCCCAAATAACGAGGGGCGTGCTTACTCAGGCATCCTTCAAGGCAGTCGCCGAGGAGTGTGCCTCCGAGGATGCCCTTGCTGCAAAAGTTTCCCAGCATGCTGCTCAGGTAACTCTTAAGGCTCGGTGCAATCTTTCCGAGATTATCCACTCCAAAGGCAGTCTTCGGGTGCTGGCGTTTCTCTGGCCGTTTTCACACCTCTTGAACAAATTGTCCTGCACCCTTTGTCACACCTCACTCAGGCCCTGGCCTATCATCTTCTAATTTAACTCCCAAACCCAATATTTAATCTCAAAGTGTCTGGTTCGGCCAAGCAAGTAATGGCAGCTTTTAAGTCTTATTTTCTTAAGTTATGAGGCCTGGGAGGTGGCCCAGGTGGCTTTAACAAGATCCATTATCAACTTGCAGCAAAGGAAAGGCCCAAAACACTAACTTGCACAACAAGCAAGATTTTAACTGAAAACTTGCATTCCAAGCAAGGCAACACTTAATGAAGTTTAAGTGCATACATGGTGTGCAATCAAGTGTACTATCTATATGGCAACCAAGAAGCCCACAAGGTTGGTTTAGGTTTTGAAAACAACAAATAAAGATGCATGATGCTCTCGGCCTACTAAAGTACATACCATTATGCACAACAGTTCCACATAACTAGGTCCATAACCATTCACATAAAAGTGGCAACTTTGGCCCATAATATCCAGCATACATAGGCAAGCATAATGCCATCCATAAGTCCATACATAACTTGGCATCCAAGATCCACAAAACATCCACAAACTAGGTATCCAAGACTACACATATATACAAATCAAAATGGTAGTCTACCTAGTATCTAACATGGCTATATATGCCAAGCATCCATAAGTTGTTCATGCCAAGTTACATACAACCCGAGACCATACTCCTAATGGTCAAATAAAACCTTGAGAATCCCATACAGAAGTACACACTGCAACACCAAACCTATGGCCATATTCATGGTCATAAAGGTGAATACCACAATCAGAGCTAAAGTCCAAGTATCCATGCTCTCCTAGACAGTTCCCACTCTACAGCCTGCAAACTTAAAACATAAGTCTCGGCCAACAAACAATAAGACTTGTAGTGAACCCAAAAGTAGTAAGCCAAGCACACATTGGCACATACCTTGGAAACTAAGTAAAATTAGTGCAAACACAACACAAGCAAGCAAGCACTATTCAGCCGAATATCTTTGCCTGAAAAGAAAAAGGATGGGCAGTGAGTAAAACTCAGTAGGATTCACTTATATTTAACCAACTCTAAAAAGAGTCTATTTAGTTAAGCTGAGTGTTCACTCAAAGCTTAACCTCCAATTGATTAGCTCAACCTGCAAAACAGACACAAAGACAAGAAAACCAAGCATATCCATATACAAAATATATAATCATAACAATTAATCCTCAAATGGGGTTAACATGCACAAGAAACACCAAAGCACACAAGTACACACACACACTCCACATTGTTGCTCTCGGCCATATAAGCCATACATGTACCCATGTGCATTTCCTGCACACAAATCTTACCAAGATATCATTTCCATTTGGAGCTCCCAAAATGCCAAGCAAATAGGCCACATTTACTTGCATTTCTAGTACATGTACCATAGTTAATTAGCTAATCAACAAAACAACCAAGTATAAGCATTAAGCCCATCAAGCAACTAAGATCACATGGCAGATTTTAACCATCACTTAGCCACTCTAAACACTTGAACCATGGCACAATACCAAGCAACATCAAGTGTTAGTGAACCCTACCTCAATAGCTCTCGGTCTCAAGCCAACTTCAAATGTCCAAGTGCCCTTCAACCACAATGCCTACCATAACAATACATAGGCATTAACAACACAAACCCATGGATTAACTACCATGATTTCTATGAAGGACACTACAATACACACACTTAAGCTCTCGGCCAAAGTGCCCACCTTCACATAGTTATACTATCCATCCTTCTAATTCATTACATAATCATGTAATCACCCATAAAGCTTGCTCATGGCACAAATACCATGTAACCAAGTAAAACACACCATTTCACATTAAGTTTAGCTCTCGGCTAAAATGCCCATAATCACATAACAATGTGCTTCATCAATTTAGTTCATCATATAATCACCAAATCACCACTAAACATGTTTCATGGCATCATTACCATGTACTCAAGTAATGGACACTAAATTATACCACTTCAAGCTTTCGGCCATAAAACCCAACTTCACCCACATTTGTTCTTCATCAATCCAACCCAACATACATTCACTATATCATCAATAATCAAAGCTCATGGCATCAATGCCATGTAATTAGAGGTAGAACATGAATTACCTCAAATCCACCTTTCGGCCAACACACTAACTTCCACAAATTTGGTGTCCTTCACCCCAACAACCTATCACAAGATTACATAGGTAATATCAAGCATCAAACATGGATAAATTTCCATCTTTAAGAAGAAGAACACCATGTTCATTCATCCAATTCATTCGGCCAACATTTCACTTCCAAACCGAGACATTACTTGCTCAATTAGCTCAATCTAACTTCAATTGAGCATTTAAATCTCTTGTTCATGGAAGATTTACCATGTATTCAAGAGGATAACAAGGATTACCTCAAAACCCTAGCTGGGTTGGCTCGGCCTTCCTTCAAACTTGAAGAACAACACTTGAATCCAAGAAAGCCAAGGCCGAAACACACTCTTCAAGCTTGAATTCTCTAATGCCTTCAAGTTTCCTTGAAATCCAAGACCAAATTCCCAAGGAACTCTCAAGAACTCACTCGGCCAAGTAAGAACAAAGGCAAGCCCGAAATGAACAAAATGGCCTTTGACTAGTTTCGGCCGAATTAACTTGGGTTTTAGTTAGCTAAATGCCAACTTTTGCCTTCCAATAAAATGCATGGTGCAAAGTAGCCTTCCAAGCTTACAAGTCCACAAAACCGCCACTAAAACTTGTGTCTAAATGGACACTTAAGTCCACACATGGCCCAAGATGCCAAGCAAATAAACAACACAAGTACCAAGGTGTTATATACACCCATGCATAACCGGCCATGTAACTAAAATAAAGACTAGTTAGCTTAACTAGTAACTAGTAAATAGTACATTAGTGGCAGACAAGACTTTGACTAGCAATCATTGTTGTCTCCCTTAAATGGTCTAGTCTTGCACTAGCCATCACAAAAGTTTGCATGGCCGAAAATTCCACTTTCAAGTTTGTAGTTTTAATTGTAGCACTCAATCAAGTGTGCAATTTGATCCCCTTTCTCTGTTTTTTGTCTGTTTTTCTCTAGTATAGTCCCTATGTTCAAATAGGCCCTACAGTCTCTAGCTTTACACATGGGCCACTATACTAGATTCTATAATTCCTCTTACTCTCCCCTTTCTGTTTTCTCTTACTTCCTTGGTTCTCCTTGGCCTAAGCCAAGCATTTAGGAGGTGCCTAACACCCTTTTTACCGATATATATATTTTCATAACAGAGTTGCGTACCTTTTCCTGCATAGTTTTTCCTTAGTCAGGAAAATATTGTCCGGAACGTCTTTGCACTTCTTTCCTCTTCATGAGAATTTTCGGGACTCTTTGGTTGCGAGATTCCTTTGTGTGGAATCTTTCCACTTTTTGTGCGAGGTTACTATACCTAGCGTTGCCATGCTCAGATGGGCCAACACTTTTGGTAATCAAATTTGATCGTTTTGGTGGCCTCCCTGCCTTCGGGCCCCCGAGGGGGTATCCCAGCGCCCTGATGTTCTGCGCTTGGGGTTCCACTGACAAGGAGCTTCCAGCAGGTTATACTCCAGGGGGTATGCTTCCCGCCGAGGACTCAAATCTCCGTCTCCCAAACTCTTGCGAATTGACACGGGATTCTCTTCCCGTCGAGATACCGATGGGGAGGGCCTTCGACACGAATTTAGCTGCGGCCTTCTTTGGGTTGACTACTGCATCATTTCCACCATGCCAGGGAATTTGCGTAGGAAGCCTATAGTAATAGTCAGAGGGCATTCACCCTCGGCCAGGGAATTCCCTGCTGCCATTATTCGGTTGCCTGTTGAATCTCTGGCGCGGACGGGGACCTCGGGAGTCCCCTCTCCTTAGAACGCCGAGTTGCAACTTCGGCAACCTCGGGATTGAGTTCCCACAGATAGCGCCAGATGATGCGGTCTGGTGGTACAGAGCCAGCATCTCCACTGTGTGTAGTGGTGAAGGCAGCAGGGGGTCCTGGAAGCGAGGGTTAGTCCAGAAGGAAGGCGTCCAGGGTGGATCACCTTAAGTTATGGCCGGCAGCTTCTTGGCTTCTTGGTAGGGTGGTGACCGGAGGTACCTACGGAGTGGGAGAGAGCCCAGAACAGTGATTCTTCAGGGAGACCTGGCTGAAACACTCAGAAAATAGGGGTTAGGAGGCCCCCGGGGTGGTTTTTCGGGGGGGAACTTTCGATGCCCAAGTCAGTGCTTTGAGAAGGAGAGATACTCAGTAATAAGCACAAGGGACACTTGCCTGGCGTGTCTTTCTAAGGGGCGAAGGGAGAGCATTCAGGCGAAGGGAGAGTTTTCAGGCGGAGGAAGTAGGGCGTCCTGTGTTTTTCGGCCTCTCTCTCTGTTCTCTCGCCAGAAGGCCCCCTCCTTATGTTGATTGCCCTTGCATAAAAGGAAGAGGGTGACCCTTTCAGATGACTACAGGTGTATGGCACGTGTATGGTTGGATGGTGTTTGTACTTCTAGGCGTGGGGGCCCCTAGCCACCTGCAGGCTCCTTGGGCCATGAGTCCTTGCCCTTCGTGATAGGACATTAGACTGTGATGGCGTGTTAGAGCGTATCTGAAGGTGGCGTGTCGGAGACGTATGTGAACGGAGTGTCAAAGACTCCTTGATAGCTCTTTCCGTACAACTGAGGTCCCTTTGGTGGATGTCTCACTTTGGGGTGAGGAGCTTTTTCCGGAGTCAGGCTGGAACTTCAGTGTCTTCATCTTTGGGGGCCTTTCTCCCTTGGAGGGTGATTGGTCCTTCTCCCCCGAAGCTGGTTCGGTCGCCTTCCCGAAGGAGGCGCTACGCTGGCTCCTGAAGTTGGAATTGGCGAGCTACCGAGGTCGTGTGCCTCAGGTGTTTGGCTCTCTCTTTTCTGTGGTCGCTGGGTAAACAGGGTGATAGCACTTTGGCTATCAACCTCAAAACCATTAAGCCACAAAAGTACTTAAAAACTTACAAATAAGTCCCCTTCTTTAGATAACTTTAGTCAAACTTGATCAAATCTTGTTTATTTGACCTAGACTTGGGTTAGAGGTAAAATTTAGGTGCTAAAATCTCATCTTAACCAGTTAGGACCTAGCCCAACTATTCGTGACACAAAATTACCATTTTACACCCAAACCTCATTTAGTACCTTAACTTTCTCGAAAGTCAGTGAACCTTCCTAAACTTACCTATTCTTGCTATGTGAACTTGAAATAAGGTTTCAAACAAAGTTTCAAACACTTTACCTTCCTTACTTGGGCCTCCAACTAGGAGAGCCATAACATTCTACCGTCCTTTTAGAATTTAGTCCCCCAAATTCTGCTATAACTATGGAAAAACACTAGGATATATTTTCAGCATATCCTACTTCATCTACCAAGTAGCTTCCTCCTCACTATGGTTTGTAAGGCTCATCCCTTAGTGCTTTGCTCAGGCCAAGAAAATAAAAGAAATACAAAGAAAATGGCATGAAAACTTTAAGGACTTGAATGAAATTGTGCAAAGTGATGGGAGTGCAAAACCAAGAACTCTCGAGTTCAATGTGCACATGAAATAATGACTATGTTGCCAATGGTGAGAAACAAAGTTAAGTGACCATTATGAACTTTTAACCGAGTGATCTAACTGGGACTATAAGATCTTGATGACTTAATAGCGCCATGCAAAGTTGGTAAAGCCGAGAGTGAGCATTTGCCTATTTTTAGTGACATTTGGCACATGCCTGGTAATGTATGCTTCCACTCATAAATTAAGCCATCATTTCGCCTTAGCATTGGTTTAGCCGAGTCTTTTGACTTCTCGAAGGAGCTCTTAGTGTTACTGCCATTTTCATGGCAGAATTGCATGAAAGTGAAGTTTGGTTGAGGAATCAAGCTTAGAGCTCTTGTTTTCGGCACTTGGTGAAGCTAACATTGAAAGCCAAGCTTGGTCCTTGAAGGCTCAAGGCAAATCGAGACATTCAAGCTTGCTCTTGAGGTAAAGATTTATAGTTCACTTGGATTTTTTGGTAATTTTCCATGATCAAGTGATTATGATGACTAAATGAAGGCCTTGTTCTGTTAGGCGACCTTGATTTGGAAGTTTGATCAGGGCCTTAGACACACAAGCTCAACCGAGAACCCAAGCTTTGTTTTGTAGAGGTAGCGTTTCACTTATACTTGAATGCTTGGTAGAATTCCATGATCAAGTGGCTAAAGTGATTAAGTGATGGTTACGATTAAGCCATATGATCTTAGTTACTTGCTGGGCATATTGAGGAGATTCAATTTCATGGGAATTGATTAGCTAATCAAGTAATGGCATGTGCTAGGAACTCTAGTGAGTGAGGCCAACTTGCTAGTAATTTTGGAGCTCTAGTGGAATGTGGATTGAATTTTTGAAGAGTATTATGCAAAAAATACGCTTAGGCACATGCTAGTGGCTTTGGGCAAGTGTACATTGTGGAGTGTGTGTGTGTGTTTTGCATGCTTGAATGTTTTGTTGTGCTTTCTAACCATTGGTAATTATGTTCATATTTATATATGCCTCGGCTATCATTGCTTATATGTATATTGCTTGTATCTTGGTGTTTTTATGTTTTCTTTTGCAGGACATTATGAGCTTGAGGAGGTTAAGTCTTGAGATTAGGCTTGGCTTAACTAAATAAACTCAAGAAAGAGTTGTTATGATAGTGAACCCTACTAAGTAATTGTACTCACTGCCCATACATTTTTGTTTTAGGAAAGGACATTTAGCTTGAGTAGTTATGGTTGTGTGGGTTTTGCTTGTGTGCTAGTGTACCTTGGAGTTCAAGGTAAGTGCCAATGATTGCTTGGCTTATGGTTATGGTTATATACTTACAAGTCTTGTGTAGTGAGCTTTCGGCCAAAACTTATTCTCTAAGTTTTATAGGCTTGAGTAGTTGTGAGACTGTCTAGGCATGCAGCTATGGATGTTTGGACCATTGCTCTGATAGTGGTTTTTACCTCCATGACTATGAACATGGCTATAGGCCTTGTTTTGCAGTGTGTGCTCCTTTATGGCATACTTAAAGTGCTCTTTGGAGAGTAGGTCCCTTGGGTAGTATGAATGACTTGGTGGGCTTGGTTATGGGTTAGTATTAGCATGTGGCCAGGTTAGGCGTGCCCTTTTAGACTACTCTTTTGTTGTACATAGATGTAGTATTGGGTGCCCTTTGGTTTTGTTGCACATGGAGTACTTTGTTTACCAAGTTATGCCTAGTTGTTGATGGTTCATGGTATGTATATGTTGGATATTTCTAAGCCAAGCTATGGCATGTATATATATGACTAATGGATGTGTTTGGTTGGAAAACCTCTTGTGTACTAGTTTGGTCGAACGATCATATGCATATGAAAGTTGGTTCTCAAACCTTAATGACTTATGTGGGCTGCTTTATTGCCATGCATGGTAGTATACTTGAAAAAGTCACACATCCTAGACACTTATTTACATGAGTGTATGCCTTGCTTGCATTGCAAGACATCTATTATGGCCTTGCTTGTTATGCAAGTTATCAATTACAAGCTTGCTTATATTGTAAGTTAGTGGTAGTGGGCCTTGTTTCTATTGCAAGTAACTATTTTAATTCTTTTAAAAGCCTCTTGGGCCACCTCCCAGCCCATTAATTTAAGAAAATAAGACTTAAAGCCCAATAACAAAGGTTGGCCGAATTGAAAAGTCTGGTAACAACATTTGAAAACTTATTAGTTTGGAAACTTTTGAGCAATAGTGGGTGAGTGTTACAGAGTGTGCATGAGCTGGGGCCTGTGTGGGGTGTGACATGGTTCGACCAACAGATCTTAACCATTGGAATCCATTTGCTTTGAAGGTTCTCAACTTGCCTATCAAGTATTTGAATGGGTTTCTCCTCGTACATCAAGCCTTCCTAAATAGGTACGATTGAAGGATTTACTACTTGTCTTCGATCAACTGTGCATTTCCTTAGAAGACTAACATGGAACACGTTCTGCATTTAAGACAAGTTGGGCAGTAACTGTTATGGCTCTCAGAGTGGGAAGCATGCCTGAAGAAGGTAAATTGCTCTAAATCAAGTTTTAAAATTTAATTCAAGTTTACATAGCAAGAATAAGAAAGTTTAGCAAAGTTCACTAAGTTCCAAGGAGGCTAAAGCACTAAATATGATTCAGGGGCAAAATAGTAATTTTTTCATCCTAAATAGTGAGGCCAGATCCTAAGTGGTTAAAATGAGTTTTATAACCTAACTTTTAACTTTAACCCAAACTTGATGAAACAAACAAGGACTAACCAAGAACAGCTAAGGTTACCAAAAGATGGGGACTTAAGTGTATCATGTCTAATACTTTGATGGGTTAGTTTTAAAATAGAGTCATAAGAGGGTAAAATGGACGGGTGGCTGCCATAAACCCGAGTTCATCCTCTCCACCCTTATTTTTCCGTCCAAGTAAGCTTGAGATCAAAGTTTCTTGGTGAAAAAAAAAGCCATCATAAGTATATTGGCCATTGGGAGCTCATTTCAAGCATAAAACCATGGTTTTGCAACTTGTAAGCACGTTTATTCCCATCCCATATTTTTAGTATGATGTAACCAATGTGTACTTAATTGAATTTATGTTTATTAGTTTATTAGGAGTTTGGGTTTTGGTTAGAAAGCAAGAATTTGATGTTTGGTGCCTATGTTTTACTTCAAACTTAGGTAGTGCTTTGGTGAGCTTAGTGGATTGGAAGAGTGCTTGATTCTTACTTGTTACTTGGAGTTGAGGTATGGGAGTTGTATTTTCGAGTTCAATTAATGCTATTCGAATGAGTTTTCTTGATGAATTTGACTAATTCTAGCAATAGCATTAGTTAGTGGACAAGGTTGAATCATGGTGGACTATGAGGTTTGTGATGATTGGAATGATGTTATAATGCATCATAGATTAGCTTGTGATAGTTGGTTGTGATGTATCCAACATGTTTTACATGTATGCAAAGTTCAGAGGCTAACCAAGCATGTTTGATATGTTTCGTAAGTGTCCAAAGTTCATAGCAGCAAAATCTGTGAAAATTTTGCACATTCGCAAATTGGCGATGCGTCGCTAGTTTTGTACCAATGCCCACAACATGTCACCAATACTAGAAGGTTGGCAGAGTGTTACCAACTATGGCGATGCATTGCCACAAATATGTTGGCCGAGTTTTCCAAGTTTTGCTAGGAAGGTCAAGGGGAGACCTAAGGGGGTTCTTAGGGTACCTTGGGGTCTAAGCATTTTGGGGCATACTCCAAGGCTTTTAAAAGTCTTTTGAGACCTAGGAGTTTTCTGGGGTTTTCTAAAGTTTTATGGTTACTTCTACCATAAGCAAGAAAACTAGTTTACTAAGGATCACAACTAAGTACCACTAGCTAGGGTGAAAGGTTTATAACCCTTGGGACCTAGTCATGCTGTTAGCCATGAGGTTGCAAGGTGAAACCTTAGTGCACCTAGTTTACAAGGGCTTTATGGCCTAGTTACAATAGTCCCATGATAGTTCCCCTGTACAACATAAACGAGAGTGGTTCAACTTATGATTTTTCATTGGTTAGGCTAGCAAGCTAAGCTTGCTAGAGGACAAGGCTATGCCTTGTAGTTCAAGGACTAGGATGAGGAGTGGTTCCAAGGGACCAAGGTATTTGCATATATTAAACCCTTAGGCTGTATGAGCTCACAGCAAGTTACATATATTCTCATATGTGGAGTCTGTAGTAATTTTCTTGCAGGTACCATGAAGACCCTTACTGAGAATGTTTAAGTTTTCACTCCCTAGTTATGTTGTGCAGATTCTAAAGTTGTTGTCCAGGTAACCATTGAGGGTTATTGCGGTAGTTAGCTTTTGTTGCAGGTATTTCCCTTGAGAATATTTATGATTCTAGTTTACTTAGGTAACTTGTTGGTCAAGTAACAATACTAACCAGAGTCTTCCTTTGGTTACAGAGCCTAGTAGCACTTGGACAAGGTTTTTTGTGACTCGCCACTGGGACTTACATCCAAGGTGGGAGTTAGTTCAAGAAGATCTCAGTTGAGGCTTGTATATATAGTACTCTTAGTTGCCTTCATTGTCTATGTTTTGAGGAATTGTAGACTCTAGGGGTTCTATTGGGTGAGGGCATTAGTCTACTTTATGTATGAATGCTCCCACAGAGTTGTTATGTGTGGTAAACTCACATACATGTTGATTTTGTATGCTTTGGCTATTTTGAACTTATTTTCTATGGAAATCTCTTACCCAAGCAAAAGTTTTATTGTTTCTCTTAATCCAAGTCAAAGCATGAAGAGCATGCATCCTGCATAATCTAGGTTAATCAACCAGTATCACGGAGTTTTAAGCCGCACACATATACAACTATAGTGGACAGAATACCTATAGTGGGAGACTTTCCACAAGTCTTTCCTAAAGACCTGCCAGGTATTCCTCCACAAAGGGAGATTGAATTTGAAATCAAGCTACAACCAGAAGCTAGTCCAATATCCATACGTCCTTACAAAATGCCAATCACAGAGATGAATGAGCTCATGAAACAACTTGATGAACTTCTTGAAAAAGGGTTCATAAGGCCAAGTGTTTCACCATGGGGAGCTCATGTTCTTTTTGTCAAAAAAAGGGGTGAAGCTTTGAGACTATGCATTTACCACAAGAAGCTTAATGTAGTGACTATCGAGAACAAGTATCCACTCCCTAGGATTGAGGATCTGTTTGATCAACTCAAGGGAGCTAAGATCTTCTCCAAGATAGATTTGAGATCTGAATACTTCCAATTGAGGGTAAGTGAAGAAGATATTCCTAAGACTACATTCAATACCAGATATGGGCATTATGAGCACGCAGTCATCCAATTTGGTTTGACTAATGCCCCAGTTGCTTTCATGGACCTGATGAATAGGGTGTTCAGACCACATCTGGACAAATTTGTGGTTGTGTTCATTGATGACATCCTAGTGTATTCCAAGGATGAAAATGAACATGAACATCATCTGAAGATTGTCTTAAAGACTCTGTTGCAGCATCAGCTTTATGCCAAGTTATCCAAGTGTGAATTTTGGATAAGGGAAGTGTCTTTCCTAGGACACATCATAGATGCACAAAGCCTTAAGGCAGACCCCGAAAAGGTCAAGGCAGTGCAAGAGTGGGAAAGACCAAAGACTGTGAAGGAAATTAGAAGTTTCCTAGGATTAGCTGGATACTACAGGAGATTTGCATCAGGCTTTTCCATGATTGCCTCAGTTCTTACTCATCTGACCAAGAAGGGTCAAAGGTTTGAGTGGACTGAGAAGTGTGAAAAAGATCTCAGGAGAGGAGAAAGTTCCTTGTATCAATCTTTTCCCTACAAGCAAGGATTACTGTACTTCAAGGACCGAATTTATGTGCCTAAAGGACCACAACCTATGTCAACAAAAGAAGAAGAGACTTGGAATTTGAGGTTGGTGACAATGTTTGGTTGAAAGTTGTACCAACTAAAGGCATTGTCAGATTTGACAAAAGAACCAAGTTAGCTCCAAGATACATTGGTCCTTATGAGATCTTGGATAGAGTTGGCAAGGTAGCATACAGGTTAGCTCTACCTCCAAGCATGTCAAATGTTCATAATGTTTTTCACATCAGTATGCTTAAGAAGTGTCTATTGGACACAAAGCATGCTATTGTAGAGGAAGACAAACAATTGGAACCTAACTTGACATATGAAGAGAAACTTATAGCTATCTTAGCCAAGGATACCAGAAGGTTAAGAAACAAACATATTCCCATGGTTAAAGTTCAGTGGTCACACCACTTTCAAAGAAAAGAAACCTGGGAAACTGAAAAAGACCTTATGGAAAGGTATCCTAAAGAATACCCAAAGCTAAAGGCTATTTTGGAGGACCAAAATTTTTAAGGGGGGGAGGATTGTTACCACCTCACAAAATGGGGGAATTACAAGTGTGTCATAACGGCTAAAAACTATTATATTGTGTAATTCTCACCATAGTGATTGAAGTGTGGGGGGTAAAAGGTATGATCAACACCTCCTTAAAAGTGTTCCAAGTTGGTAGCTTGGCCCCCAAGAAAAGCTTAAAGGGTTGTTTGTTTGTCAAGCAACCTATGGACTTTTTTGTAAGGTTTTGGAAATTCGGGTACTCAATTGCAAAACTCTCAAGAAAGAGACTTTGGAGAATTATGGGAAGGATATAAATGGTATGAAAGTGCTATTGGAGGACCAAATTACTCATGGAAGACAATTTTGGACAAAGGAAACACTAAAGGCAATAAGGACCTAAATGTCCTAGTGTAAACCTTAAGGTGTTCAAGCTTTTGACTTAAGCCTAAGGGTGGAATTGTGGGGTTATCCCACCATGGGGGAGGCAGCCAAGACTTGATAATTAGTCAAAAATGTTGGTCACATGTGTACCAATGAGTTTAAGACAAAGAAACCGTAATTAGTGAGAAAGAAAATGACATAAAGCAAGGTTAAGCTTGTTAAGTGTGTTTTGTGCCCTTAAGCTCATTTAAGGCCATTTAAGTGGCCAAATCACTTATCCCTCTCTCATTTTCGTCCTCCCCCAGCCCAAGAACACAGCCATACTTCCTCCATAGCCACCACACCTTCAAACTTGCAATTGATTGAAATTGAAGGCAAAAGGAAGCAATTGGAAGCAAACTAGAGCTATTTCTTGCATACTTCAAGGATCAAGCTTGATTTTCGGCCTACCCACTTTGGTAAGGGTTCTCTTGCTCTCATGGGTTGTTTTCTGTATTTTCAAACATCCATGGAGCTATGGCTAAGCTTGGAAGAGAGCCATGAGCTTGATGAACCAAGCTTATTGAGGGGAGTGCACTTATTGAAGGTTTTGTGACCTAGTGTGAAGTGCACAAAGATGGCAGTAAAATGAGGGTTTCTAGAGCCCAAAGTTAGTACTAACTACTGTTAAAATTCTCCTAAGACCAAGCATTAGCTTGAGGAGGGCTGCCATAGTGATTTATTTATGTTTATTGCATGTTTTATGGACTAACCTATGGTATATGTTGCTGCTGCATTTCATGTGTTTGTTGGTTGTGAATGGCTGCTGCATTTGGTTGCTATATCTTGTATATATGCATTGTGGTTTTTTTGTTTTAGTGTCTTTGGATGCAGGTTTTAATGATGGTCATTGGTTACATTGCCTACTGAATCCAAGTGCTACCCTTACTAAGTTTCTCAATGAAACTTACTCCCCTCAATTCTGTCATTTCAGGTCCAGCTGAAAGATCACCTTCAAACTAACCTTTTTAGTTTGAGTTTTAATCTGAAATTTCAGGTACATGAACTTCCATATGTCTAGTCATGATCTGGAAATTTTGGTGATTTTAGGAGCACATTTGGTGTTTTTAATGGTGGTACTTATTGTGTTGGGCAGCAGCTGTCCAGTATCCTGTTCTGGAGTCCATTGTGTCTCAGGCATTCCTGTAACTTAGGGTGTGTATTTAGCTGAGTTAATACCATTTTGTAGTGAATGTATGCATTTACATGTAGTGTATGTAAAATGAGACAAGTATGTGAACATTTGAGTAATGTTTTTGGCTATGTAAGTGATGTGGTGCAAAGCTGCCTATGTGTGAATGATGGGCTGCTTACTTGTAAATTCTGTTTTGGCCACATAAAGTTGTTAAATGCAAGGGAATGTATTTCCTATGTGTAATGGACATATATGGGGTAGCCTTGGAGGGCTTTCCCCTTGTGAATGAAGTGTTTGCATGGTTTGGAAAAATTGTATGGCAAAATGGTCCAAAAGTGACCAGAATTTTGACTCTACACTTAAAGTTCTATATCTCCCTGTGTAGAAGGAATATTTGTATAAATTTTTACCACATCTAGAGAACCTATAGAGGTTGAACTGGGATTTGGAATTTCTGAATTTGAAGCCCTGTATCCAAAGATATGATGTTGCAAAGTTGGCTCAGTTACTGTTCATTTGGTCAGAATTTTGTAACCAACATAAGAAATCCATAAGTTGGTCCATAGGTGGGCTATTGATGTAAAACAAATTCCTTGTTTTTCTCTAAGTCTCTACTTGGTAATGGAGCAAAGAAAACAGGGGGGTATGTGGCTAGAATGATATAGTTTATTAGTGGAAGTTACAGGTGCAGTGGTTGGTCACTAGAATTTAATAGGATTGCCTAATGTGTAGTAGCCAAGATTAAGACTTGTGCTAGTGTTTTCCTTCTTTGCTGCCATGGTGTACATGAAATGTGAATATGTGTGTGATGGTTGGACCAATATGCATGTGTTTGCATAGTGCTCAAGAGGGTCACTTGAGTATGCATACTCGGGGTGTTGTTCTGATGACCTATAGGACACACCAATCCTGGGAGTTTAAAAGCATAGTTTTGGCACCATAACTGGACAACCCAGAGTGGGTAACACAAAAAAGTTGTCCAAGAGGAGAATGATCAACGTCAGGATCAGGAGAGGCATGCTGAGCAACAGCAAGTGCCTAGGGCTTATGAATGGAGAAATCATGTTCATGAGGAAGAGGAGGAGCTAGAGGTTATGGATGCTCCAAGGAGGGGAGATAACCTACATTAGATGAGGTTTTTGGAGATGTTTAAGACTATAGATGCACCGAGTTTTAATGGGATAGGTGATCTTGATCAAGCAGAAGATTGGTTACCCAGGATGAATCAACTTTTCACCTGTGGACGTTATGAGTCTGAGCAAAGGATGGCCTTAGTACCTTTTTTTTTTAGAGGGAAGGCAAGTTTGTGATGGGATAATGTAATGGAGATGCTTAGAGAAAGCAATAGTACTCGACCGGAGCACAAGAAAATGTGCTTAAGTAGTTAGACTTCAAGAAGGAGTTCGGACAGGAATATATTAGTGAAGCTGCATAGGATCAAAGGAGGATCCAATTTGAGAATCTAGTGCAATGAGAGATGTCTGTGCGAGAGTATGAGCAACGTTACAATTCACTCATTCACTATGCTCCTTACATGGTTGGTAATGATGAGTTAAAGGCCAAGAAATTCTTTCAAGGTCTGAAACCTATGCTTCGGAGATATATGGCAACAGTGGACATTAGGAGTTATCACCAAGTGGTTTGGAAGGCATTAGCCTTAGAAAGAGAATTTGAGGATACGAGGACATCTAGCAAAAGGTGGAGGTTGGACCTGCTAACCTAGGAAAGAGCGCCAGAAAGTGACCAATGGTTGAAAGCCAAAGTCCTTTCAAGAGAAAGAAAAATGGGTTTGTGCCCTAAGTGTAGACAATTCCATGGCATGAGGCCATGTACCGTGGGGACTAATAATTGCAATATCTATGGTCAAGAAGGACATTAGGCAAGGGAATGCCCACGGGCTTGACCTTTGCTAGGTCCGCTTGGGAACCTACCCCCTACACCCCTTGCCACAGGAAATCGAGCTGGTGTAGCTGCAGCAGCAGCTGACCCAAAGGTTTTTACCTTGGCGAGTCGGATGACTAAAGAGCCAACAGCCATTCGAAGTAATTTTTTTTTCAAAACGGTAGCGTTAGAGTGCTTTTTGATACAGGAGCTACTTTTTTAGTGATATCATCTACCTTGGTAGATAAGTTTAAATTGCAATGAGAAATCTCCGGTGAGTTAATGCATCAGGACTGCAGGGAGGAGTTTTATTGTGACCAATGAAATGGTTAGTAGGTATCCCTTGTAGTTAGGCGACCATGATTTTTGTTGTGAGTTGTGGGTGATAGAAATGAGGTCTTATGAACTAGTGTTGGGAATGCATTGGCTAAGTAAGGATAAGGCACAAATTGACTATGTGAATTACTCAATCAACATTACTAATGCTTAGGGAGCTAGAGTGACTTGCACAGGAGGATTAGAATCTAGTGCTAAAAGTTTACATCTTAGACTTATGGATACCATCCCCATAGTCAGCGAAGAATAGTATTATTCATTGAATGGGGTGGCCATAGAAGAGGAACTTAAAAAGATTTCCATAGCCAGTCAGTTTCCTAAAGTGTTCCAGCAAAATTACCTAGGTTACCACCCAAGAGGGATACTAAGTTTGCAATCCATCTTCAGCCTGGGGTTGAACCTAATTCAATACCACCTTACAGGATGTCAGCTCCTAAGATGGATGAGCTAAAGAAGCAGTTGGAGGAACTATTAAAGAAAGGCTTTATAAGGCCTAGAGTATCATCGTGGGGAGCCCCGATGTTATTTGTTAAGAAGAATGATGGAACTTTAAGGCTGTGCATCGACTATAGAAAGTTGAATATAGTCACAGTCAAGAATAAGTATCCGCTTCCTAGAATTGATGATCTATTTGATAGACTCATAGGAGCAAAGGTATTTTCTAGGATTGACCTCCGGTCTGGATACTTTCATATTAGAGTTAAGGAGGAAGATATCCCAAGAACTGTGTTTAGGACAAGGTATGGGCACTATGAGTATACAATTATGCCATTTGGTGTGACTAATGCTCCAGCAATATTCATGCAAGCTATGAATCGAATCTTTAAACCATTTTTGGATCAATTTGTTGAGGTTTTCGTCGATGACATTTTGGTGTACTCATAGACTACCTTAGAACATGAGAAGCACCTGAAGTCAGTTTTGCAAGTGCTGAAGGATAATTAGTACTATGCAAATTTGTCTAAGTGTGAGTTTTCGTCCGAAAGGATTCAATTTTTGGGTCACATCATCAGTGTCCAGGGTCTATTAGTTGATCCTGAAAAAGTTCAGGCAATAGTTGAGTGAAAGAGACCAACTACAGTTATAAAGGTAAGGAGTTTCTTTTGCTTGGCAGGCTATTACAGACAATTCATAAAGAAATTCTTTGTGATAGCTACACCATTAATGGCCCTGACCAAGAAAACTCAGAAGTTTGAATGGACACCGAAGTGTGAAGAAGCTTAAATAGAGTTGAAGAAAAGAATAACTAGTGCACCAATACTCATTCTACCATATCCAAACAAAGCTTTTATAATATAGGTTGTGTGTTGATGTAGAACAGTCAGGTAATAGCCTATGATTCAAGACAGATGGGACCTAATGAATTGAACTATCCTGTTCACGAACTTGAGCTAGCGGCAGTAATTTTTTCAATTAAGCTGTGAAGGCATTACTTGATGGGCAGGTCGTTTAGGATCTTCACCGATCATAAGAGTTTGAAGTATCTGTTTACAGATAAAGATCTAAACATGAGGCAACATCGATGGATTGAATACATAAAAGATTATGATTGTTCAATTGAGTAATGTGTTGGCAAAGGAAATGTGGTAGTAGATGCATTGAGCCAAAAGTACACAGGAGTGATCCTATCGAAGGATCATGCTACAAATTCCTTCGAAGGAGCTTTAGGGGATTGTTTCTCAGCTTTTCATGATTTTTGGAAAAACCAAGAGAAATCCCTAGTCTATGTGTTGGAAATACAATCAGCTTAGTTAGTCAAAGTTAAGGATGCTAAAATGGAAGATCCATTGTTGAAGAAAATTTTAGGAGAAGCGAAGCTTGGTACTGTGAAAAAGGAATTCCAATACAAGGATGGAATACTACACTATGGAGGTCATCTCTATATGCTGAATGTGGAAGGACTTAGGCAGTAAGTCCTACAGAAGGCACATAGTAGTATTTTGAACGTTCACCCTGGTGTTAGTAAGATGTATCATGACCTAAAGACGCATTTTTGGTGGCCAGGACTTAAAAGGAATGTAGGAGGACATGTGGTTAAGTGTTTGATATGCCAAATGGTTAAAGCGGAACATCAGAAACCAGCATGTACACTTGAAAGTTTACCTCCTCCAATGAGGAAATGGGGGTCCGTTACTATGGATTTCCTAGTGGGATTGCCAAATACCCAGAGTCAACATGATGCTATATGCGTAGTGGTTGATTGGCTGATGAAGTCGGTGCACTTTATACCTGTCAAGATCACTTATACATTGGAGAAGTTGGCTCAGTTGTATCTCAAGAAATTGTGAGACTCCATGCTATACCGGATCAGAATATATCTGATAGAGATCCTCGGTTTATGTCACAATTTTGGAATGCTTTCCAAGAGGCATTAGGGAGTAAGGTTAGTCTCAGTACCACTTTGGAGGATATGTTACTTATGTGTGCTATTGATTTCAGAGGTGATTAGGATCAGTGTTTATCACTCATCGAGTTTTCTTATAATAAAAATCATCAAACTGTTATTGGTATGGCACCATATGAGGCTTTATATGGAAGGCATTGTATGACGCCCATTGTTGGGCAGACCCATCAGATAAAGTAGTCATTGGTCCTAAAATCATATATGATAACACAGCTAAGATCAAGTTAATCCAGAAATGGATTACGGCAGCCAATGACCAGCAAACTTGTTAGTGTTGTGCCCAAAAGGCCAATCATAAGATGATTGTATTTTTTGCACATTGAGTCATGATATTTTATTAAGGCATTAATCCAGCAATTATGTTCGTTGTTTTTGTTTCTGCATAATGTAACAAACATAATTGTAACCCTAGAACAATGATATTCTTAAACATCCTTGGTCTAGTATTATTGTGGAGCGGGTTGCAATAATACATAACGACTAGCATATGTGGAGACTAATATGAGATATGTAGTCTACATATGGGTACAAGTTGGAGAACTTGTGTACTGGACCGACCCACCATGAGAACACTACATGGATCGTTATATGAGTGTCATAAGTGATTCTCATAGTGATCATGGTATATGTAGTCCTTCGACCTAAGATCATCAAGGTTCCCTACATGTGAGTCACATACTTTGATACTTTCCTTTGTTGCTCGTAACTGAGTGAACTTGAAGGAGGTCATTGGGTATGCCACATATCATGCGGAGGGATTTGTATGATCAAGATGGGATTTGTCCCTCCTATGTAACGGGAGTGATATCTTCGGGCCCCTTGATAGAGTGAGACTTAGAAAATGCATGGCCATGCTCGGATGAGTTGATATACGATATCAATGTCATCAGTTTAAGTTGGTCTACTCGGTAATCAAGAAACCAAAGATTGGGCTATACGAGAGTGACACATTCCATGTCTCGTGCTTAGTCTTGATATCTTGGACAAAGGGACAATGGCATATATCGGTGATGATCATAAAGGTTTAGTCGAATCATCGACAATCTTGTCACTTGGGTAGCAATGATGTGTTGCTAGACACCGCTCATTGCTTATGATCATAAATGTGATTTATGATCATTGCCAACGTGGTAAGAGCCTATTGGGTCGCACACATAGAGCTATTTGGATCATTAGAGTGCATGGGCTAATAATTTGGGTTTTGGTTTCACAATAATTTCGTATTAATAATGGGCCCAATAGTTGAGCCATTATTAAGCCCAAAATTAAAGCCTAATTGGATTAGGGCTTTGAAACCCATTAGGCCTGGAAGTTGAGTCTCACTATAAATACAACTTCTAAGTGAGAAATTCGCAGGTCTCCTTGCCCTAGCCTCCCAAAAGGACAGCCACACTCTTCTCTTGCAATTCCTTGGAGGACGCAAGCTAGCACTGCGAGCGCAAGAGAAACGCATCTGCCGGGACGCGGTGGAAGCGTGGTGATCCCGAGAGGCTCGTGTGGATACCATAGAGAGCTTGAACACGTCAACTGTTCAAGTTTTGTGATTCAACTCTACAGTTGAGTGAGAGATCTCAACCGAAAATTAGGTATGAAAATTTTTGAACACCCGGTTTACCCCGTTTCACTTGGATCCTGGAGGGTTTCGGTTAAATTCCGCTGCGCTGTTTGGCTCCCGAAACCCAACAGTGGTATCAGAGCTACTGGTGAAACCCTAAATCGGGATTGATGTTGAATCGCATGATGTTATGTGTTCGGTTGCTTTTCGGCCATGATTAATTAGATTGATTCATGATGCATGAAACCGGAACTCGTAATGAACATATGACATATATGAAGAAATGACACTAATTGGTTAATGAGATTAACCCGAAATTGATAGGTATGAGATACCTATATGGATTAGGATTCTTGCAATAGTTGCAAAAACCCTAGCTTTGTTCGGATTCGGCCTGTTCGGGCACCAAAAGTAAGGTATTTTTGGTGGCTCGAATGGAGGAGTCTCGGGTGCCTAGTTGCTCGAAATAGAAGATTTCGGGCTAAGCAATTGTAAGACAATTTTTTGCGCCGGGGGGCGCTGCCCCCCTCGCAACCCCGCGCAAGGGCGGCTCCCCTTGACCCCGTCCGCTGACCGGTCAGCGGAACCACCGCCCGCTGACCGGCCAGCGGGACCGCCATATGCGAAGCGCCACATAAATAAAAACTGGTTAATCAACGCGTGAAAATTGGTATGCATCTTTGTTGAATGAGATTTGACATGATATGCTGATTGGTGTTTGTAGCATGGTGCATGGTTATAGCCCTTGATTGGTTGTACTTGTAAATACGGCCTGCGAGTCGTGCCTTTTCTTATCACTCTCATTGTACAACTCTTCTCACCTTACTCCTCATTGTACAAATGTAACTCGAGGTTTCTCTTATTGATGTAATGGTGCATTATGGGATCATCCAAGGTGGTATGTCCAAGGATCATCCAAGGTGGTATATCCAAGGAGGTGACAACAAAAGGGCAACCATGAAAGGAAGAGAAGGAGCTTGTGAGACAACAAAAGGGCAACCAAGAAAGGAAAAGAAGGAGCTTGTGAACACCCTTTTCTTTTCTTAGGCTTTTATGATATTCTCACTGGCTTTCTTGTAAGCATGAGATGCATGTTTTATATTTGTATGTGATGCATGTATAAAACAACCGGAGATAACAAATTTGTGAGATCAAAAGAAAAATCCCTCAAACAAATATTAAGTCATTAAATGTGATGCATTCCAAATGTTGGCACTCGTCAAGACTTTGATCAACATTAGGTGGGTTTGCCAAAGCAAAGCACCTATGTTCATCTTGGTAAGGCACGATGGGATAATAGTGATATCCAAACTGCTAACTTTGGGTTCGACTTAACTAAGTCATCCTAATAGGATTAGGGACTTAGAGGCATAGAGTTGGGCTTAAGTTCATGAGATGAGCTTGGACAAGTGTTGTTCACCCAACTATCCAAGAGTTGCATAAGATGCAATTGGCAAGGAGTTGCCTACCTAAATAGCTGTAACTTGAGAGAAAAGCCAAAGCTGACTCAGGTTGTGGTCAAATATGGATCTTGGCCCACTAGAATACCTTAGCGCCGAGGTGTTCCGAAATAATATCGAGGGTTATTATTTTGAGGAAAATAGTGGGAGTATCGTTTAATAAAAGTCCTTATTAAATGAATTAAAATACATGACTCTTACACTGCATATTTACTGTTGTAGATAACCATGGCACAAAACACATCGACACTTTCGTTGCGATCGATCCTTGAGAAGGAAAAACTGAATGGGACCAACTTTCTCAAATGGTACCGAAACTTGAGGATAGTCCTCAAAGCAAGAGAGAAAGGCTTATGTCCTAGAGCAGCCCATTCCGAATGAGCCTGCTGCCACTGCTCCAAGAGCTGAAAGGGATGCTCACAAGAGGCATTCTGATGATGCTTTGGATGTTGCATGCCTCATGCTTATTACCATGGAATCTGAGCTTCAGAAGCAACATGAGAACATGGGGGCGTTCGATATGATCGAACATCTCAAAATGCTTTTCCAAGAGCAAGCTAGGCATGAGAGGTTTGAGACCTCTAAGGCATTGTTTCAGTGCAAGATGTCTGAGGGAAGTCCCGTGGGTCCTCATGTGCTCAAGATGATTGGGTACATTGAGAATCTTGAGAATTTGGGATTTGCTCTTCAGAAAGAGTTGGCTATTGATGTAGTCTTGCAATCGTTGCCTGAAAGCTACAGTCAGTTCATCATGAACTATAACATGAACGACCTTGACAAGTCCCTCCCTGAATTGCTCAACATGTTGAGAACTGCTGAGCAAAACCTTAAGAAGGCTAAGCCCATTTTGATGGTTCAAAAGGGCAAGGGAAAGGGAAAAGCCAACAAGAAGAAGGATAAAGCTAATGGAAAGTCCAATGCTAATTCTTCTTCAGCTGCACTGAAACCAAAGGGTGGTGTGGCAAAGGAAGGGGAGTGCTTCCATTGTAAGCAACCTGGACACTGGAAGCGCAACTGCAAGCTCTATCTTGAAGAACTTGCTAAGGAAAAGGGAAGTAAGACTTCCACTTCAGGTATTTTTGTTATAGAGGCTAACTTTTCTACTTCCTCATCTTGGGTATTGGATACTGGATGTGGATCTCACATTTGTGCAAATGTGCAGGATCTAAGTAGAAGTAGAAGATTGGCCCGAGGTGAAGTGGACCTACGTGTTGGAAATGGAGCAAGGGTTGCTGCCTTAGCCGTAGGGACTTATGTTCTCACTTTACCTAGTGGATTAGTTTTAGAATTAGACAACTGCTACTTTGTGCCTACTATTAGTAGAAATTTGATTTCTGTTTCTTGTTTGGACAAGAAAGGTTTTTCATTTATAATAAAGGACAAATGTTGTTCTATTTATTTGAATGAAATCTTTTATGGTAGTGCTCAACTTAGCAATGGGTTGTATGTTCTAGACCTCGAAGATCCAATCTATAATGTGAATACCAAGAAGGTCAGATTAAATGATTCAAACCCGACCTATCTCTGGCACTGTCGCTTGGGCCATATAAATGAGACCCGCATATCCAAGCTCCATAAGGATGGACTCTTGGACTCATTTGATTTTGAATCATATGAGACATGTGAGTCATGTTTGTTGGGCAAGATGACCAAAGCCCCATTCACAGGGCAAAGTGAAAGGGCTAATGACTTACTAGGACTCATACATAGTGATGTATGTGGCCCTATGTCTACACAAGCTAGAGGAGGTTTCCAATACTTCATTACTTTCACTGATGACTTTAGCAGATATGGCTATGTGTATCTCATGAGACACAAGTCAGAATCCTTTGAAAAGTTCAAAGAATTCAAGAATGAAGTAGAGAATCAACTCGGGAAGAGTATCAAAGTGCTTCGATCAGATCGAGGTGGAGAGTACTTGGATCGAGAATTCCTTGACTATCTGAAGGAGTGTGGTATAGTATCACAACTCACTCCACCAGGTACACCTCAATGGAATGGTGTATCTGAAAGGAGAAATCGAACTCTGTTAGACATGGTTCGCTCTATGATGAGTCAAGCTGACCTTCCAAACTCCTTTTGGGGACATGCTCTAGAGACAGCCGCTTTTACACTAAACCGAGTTCCATCTAAATCGGTTCAAAAGACACCATATGAGATATGGAGTGGGAGGCATCCCAATTTGTCTTTTATGAAGATTTGGGGCTGTGACGCTTATGTGAAACGTCAATCCTCTGACAAACTAGGGCCCAAATCTCAAAAATGCCTTTTTGTTGGGTATCCCAAAGAAACAAAGGGTTACTATTTCTACAATCCTTCTGAGCAAAAAGTGTTTGTTGCTCGAACTGGTGTCTTTTTAGAGAAAGAGTTTATCTCTAAAGGAACTAGTGGGAGGAAAGTAGAACTTGAAGAAATTCAAGAACAACAAGGAGACATCGAACCTGAAATGGAACCTGAACAGACACCACAAGATGTTGTGGTTCAAGAGTCTGTTCCTGTAGCACAGAGCCCACGTAGGTCTGGTAGGATTCGGCGTGAGCCTGAGAGATATGGATTTCTCGATGACTCACACTGGTGATGTGATGCTCATGGATCAGGATGAGCCCACAACCTACCAACAAGCTATGTCATGGGCCTTGACCTGAGAAGTGGCTAGTGGCCATGAAATCCGAGAAATCCATGACCCTTTGGTTGTGTTGCTTGACTACCACGATTGGTACCAGTATTGTGCCCAAAAGCCAATCATGAGATGATTGTATTTTTGCACATTGAGTCATGATATTTTATTAAGGCATTAATCCACAATTATGTTTGTTGTTTTGTTTCTGCGTAACTTAACAAACATAATTGTAACCCTAGAATAATGATATTCTTAAACGTCCCTGGTCTAGTATTATTGTGGAGCGGGTTGCAATAATACATAACGACTAGCATATGTGGAGACTAATATGAGATATGTAGTCTACATATGGGTACAAGTTGGAGAACTTGTGTACTGGACCGACCCACCATGAGAACACTACATGGATCGTTATATGAGTGTCATAAGTGATTCTCATAGTGATCATGGTATATGTAGTCCTTCGACCTAAGATCATCAAGGTTCCCTACATGTGAGTCACATACTTTGATACTTTCCTTTGTTGCTCGTAACTGAGTGAACTTGAAGGAGGTCATTGGGTATGTCACATATCATGCGGAGGGATTTGTATGATCAAGATGGGATTTGTCCCTCCTATGTAACGGGAGTGATATCTTTGGGCCCCTTGATAGAGTGAGACTTAGAAAATGCATGGCCATGCTCGGATGAGTTGATATATGATATCAATGTCATCAGTTTAAGTTGGTCTACTCGGTAATCAAGAAACCAAAGATTGGGCTATACGAGAGTGACACATTCCATGTCTCGTGCTTAGTCTTGATATCTTGGACAAAGGGACAATGGCATATATCGGTGATGATCATAAAGGTTTAGTCGAATTCACCGACAATCTTGTCACTTGGGTAGCAATGATGTGTTGCTAGACACCGCTCATTGCTTATGATCATAAATGTGATTTATGATCATTGCCAACATGGTAAGAGCCTATTGGGTCGCACACATAGAGCTATTTGGATCATTAGAGTGCATGGGCTAATTATTTGGGTTATGGTTTCACTTTAATTTCGTATTAATAATGGGGCCAAAGTTGAGCCATTATTAAGCCCGAAATTAAATCCTAATTGGATTAGGGCTTTGAAACCCATTAGGCCTGGAAGTTGAGTCTCACTATAAATACAACTTTTAGTGAGAAATTCGCAGGTCTCCTTGCCCTAGCCTCCCAAAAGGACAGCCACACTCTTCTCTTTCATGTTGACAGGTAGGGAGACTTCCTGAGGAGGCAAGCGCCTGGAGCTCTAGTTTCCCAGCTGAGTGTGCCTGAAAAGCTCAAAGAATAGGTTAGGAGGTCCCCGGTTTGCTTTTCCGGGGAGGACCCTCCGACGCCCAAGTCAGTTTTCTGAGTGAAAGTGGAGGAAGAACACTAAGGGATCAAGTGTCTTGCCTGTTTTGTGTTTTCTCAGAGGGAGGAAAATGCCCATCCTTTGCCCAGTCCCATTTCCTAGTATTTATAGGAGTAGCTGGTCCGTTCAGATCATGACACGTGTTCGGTCGGATTTGATCTGTACTTTTGGACCTAGGGGACAGGCAGCCGTTTGCAGCCTCCTTTAGCCCTGGACCCGGACAGGTTGTGTCAGGACTGGGGCGGCTGCGGCGTGTCAGTTTGCCGTTCAGATGTGACGTGTAGGGCTTGTGGGCAACATGTCAGAGGCTCCTTAAATGCTCATACCGTACTCCCGAGGTCCCCTGGGCGAGGTCGCCCTTCGGTGCGTGCACCCTCTTCGGATTCTATCCGTCCTTTGGTGCGAGCACCTCCTTCGGGATCTATCCCATAGTTCTGGGAGTTCCCTTGATGAACACCTTCTTCGGGACTTATACCCATAGTCCGGTGATTCCCTTGTTCAGGTGTTTCTTGTTCGGGGAAGATCCTCTTCGGGGCTTCTGCCTTCGGGGAGATTCTTCCTTGCTTCAGAGAGATGGCTTTCTTACCCGAAGACGGTCAGTTTGGCCCCTCGATGGAGACGGTGTTATCCTCGGAATTCCTGACGAGCTAACCGAAGTCTCGAGCTCATAGTGTTTGACTTCGCACCTTCCGAGGTCAGTAAAAAGATCCTCTCTTGGGTGACGTCAGACTCCTCGGCCAATATTCTGGCAGGGAGTTACTACCGAGGAGGCAATAGCCTTTGGCTATCACAGGCCCCCCTCCGAAAAGCCAAAGTGAGAAACTTCGGTTCATCGGTTTTCGGGTCCTGTGGTTGTGATATCTGCGCCGAAGACGCCTTCTTCTGCCTGAAGCGATGGGCAGCCCTTTTTGCGTCCTCGAGGCGCGAGAAGATAGGCTGTCCCTGTGCCGAAGATACACCTTCTGCCCGAAGTCACAGGCTGTCTCTTGGTGTCCTCGTGGCGAGGGAAAATAGGATAACCTTGTACCGAAGATAGACCTTTTGCCCGAAGTCACAGGCTGTCTTTTGGTGTCTTCGAGGTAACCTACTTTTTTGCCTTTATAGGTCTGTTCATGCGTTGCATCCTGTGTCCAGCAGAGTCAGTCTAGGGCGACGCCTCTAGACCAAATGGTGTCAGAGGGCGTGCTCGACGTGATGGACGACACGTGGCACGTTTGCTGCGCGATGACCGACACATGGCACACTATTATTGGGTGGGAATGCACTGAGTACGGCAGGCGCGACTTTTCAGGCGCATTTAGCAGTTATGGCGACGCTTCGCCTTCCGAGGGGTACTAATGACGACGGTTCACCTGGCCTTCTCGGCCTATATATACCAGCCCTGTCATAACCCTCTTTTTGCTTCTGCTTTTGCTTTCTTCTGCCTTCTAATTCTCTCCCGATTTTCCGCGGCGGTTCTCCTTTTTCAGGCGTTTTTCCGCCCACTTTTCACGACGGCTTCCAGAAATCCAGATTTCGGCAAGACCTTTGGTGGGTTTTAGTCCTTTTGCTTTTTTCAAAGCTTCTTCTTTGTTTTTCCCGAACTCGTTTTCGTTGTTTTTCCCGAACTCATTTTCGTTGTTTTTCCCGAACTCATTTTCATCATGCCTGTTCCCGAGAGTTGGCAACCTCTTCTTTCTCACCCTTGCTGCACTACTCCGGCAAAACTAGCGAAGTGGAAGAAAAAGTTTTTCTTACCCTCTTACTCTGTGACGAGGTTGCCCCGTCCTGACCAATTTCCTTTTTCCAACCGAAGTGATGAAATCACCGTTTTCCGAGCCCAACTGAAGGTCGGACTTCGGTATCCCCCCCCGGAGATGGTTAGCGCGTTCTGCAACTTCCATGGCATTGCCATTAACCAACTCCCACTGAACTCGTACTGCTATTTCAACGCCTTCCTCTGTATGTGCGGCGTTTTCAAAATAAAACCTCACTTTGTAGTTTTTCTTCAGTACTACAAGCTCTTCGTGGTCCCGAAGGGTGGCTTCTACTTTATGCTACCTCGGGGATCCGGGAGCAAAAAGTATACGTTCACCTTCGCCACCAAAGACAGCTGGCGAGGGTGGCAACAAAAATTCTTTTTCCTGAAGAAGTCGGAGGCTTGGTCGCACGTCCCGACCAAGTGGGCTCAGGGGAGGCTCAAGATGGATGTCGTTGACCCGAAGATACTGCTAGACGCCGACGTAGCACCTATCTTTGAGGACTTCGACAGGCGCATCCGGGCCGTCTCTGACTGGGCTGCCGAGGTCTCTCCTCGTGCCCTTTACCCCTTTCCGATCAACTGGAGGCTCATGACCGAAGAGGTCCTTCGGGAACTCAAGGTGGTAAAGGAGCATGAGACAGACCTCAACATGCCGAAACCGGCTTCTTCGGGGAAGGACTCCTGGCTCGTGAAACTCCTTCGGGGGAATGAGACTTATGAGTCTTTTTATGAGAGTAAGTTACTTTCTCATTTTTCCCTTCATAACTTCATCTTGGACTTACACTGATCTTCTTTTTCTTTTTTCAGAGATGGGCGACGACGCGGCTGCGTTTTACAAGGCTCTTTTTACCGGGCAGGCCAAGAGGGGCGAACAGACAAAGAAGGCCGCCTCTCGGAGGCGGAAGCAGACTTCGGCCGGCCCTCCTTCCAAACGGGCAAAGAAAGCTGCTCCTTCCTCTCTTCCGCAAATTCCGGAGAGGGTAGGCGAGGAGCCCGAAGACCCTGCTGCCCCTTTGCCCGAGGTTCCTTCTGCCGACGTCCCTTCTAGAAAGCTGCTCCTTCCTCTCTTCCGCAAATTCCGGAGGAGGTAGGCGAGGAGCCCGAAGACCCTGTTACCCCTTTGCCCGAGGTTCCTTCTGTCGACGTCCCTTCTTCCGACGTCCTTCCACAAAGCCCCACGCCTTCGCATGCTCTTCTGGAGGGTGATGGGGAGGAGACCCCTTCTGTCGAGGAACGGCGCAAATAAAAGGCAAGGGGATCTCTACTGAGGCGATGTCGATTCTTGACAACGACGTTACCGAGGTGCCAGCAGGTTTGTACTTTGTCGAAGAACCTTTTTTCCTCTTGTAAATCCTTAAGGGTTTTCTGGCCTTAACCAATTTTTCTGCCTTGTTGTGCAGCAGAGGTAGCCGCTCCTGACTGGGTTGCTGAACACGCTCGCAAGAAGGCCCTTCGGGATGCCAAAGTTCCAGCAGGGAAAGTTCCGAAGGAGCCCTTCTGAACGTTCACGGAGGACATGAATATGTACTCCGAGGACTGTCCCGAGATGGCCAGGCAGGTGTGCAAAGGGGTGCTTACTGAGGCCTCTTACAAGGCCCTTACGGTGGCTTACCCAGGCGACAACTCTTTGGCCGCCAAACTCACTGAACATGCCGCCCAGGTACGCTTCACTGTTTCCTCAGTGCCAATTTCACCTTTGCTTTTTACTTAGCATCATTTTCCCTTTGCTTGCTTTTTTTTGCAGCTGATGGGGTATGCCGGGTTGCTCCGTGTTCGGGTGGCGCGAGAGTCAGAAAGGAGGGCGTCACTCTAGGACCTTTACACCAAGACGAAGGCCCAGTGTTCGGCGTTGGCTGCCGACAATGCTCAGCTGAAGCAGTCTTCAGAGAAGGAAATTGCTGAACTTCGGGTGGGGTTCATAAAAGAGAAAGAGGAGCTGGAGAAAGGCACCTCCCAGAAACTTTCCGACATCAGCTCTTGGATGGCGGAGCTAACTTCGATCGTAGAAACGATTCAAAAGGATAAGTCAGAAAGTGACGCAATCCTTGCAAAGACGCTCGAGGAAAAGGCAAAGCTCGAAGCCGAGGTCGCATCTCTGAAGAAGCCTTCAGAAGAGAAGAAGAAGATGAAGGCATTGAAGAGAAAGTTCAAGGATTTGGAGAAGGATTACGCGGATTTGGCGGTCAACAAGCGGGAGTCCGATGATATGACGAAGTTGGGCTTTCAAGACGGCTTCTGTCTTGCTCGGCACCAAATTCTGCAGAAGTTCCCAGATTTTGACCTCTCCTTCCTGGAAGGCATGAACATCCCCAAGGAGCCTCGGTGGACTTGGTCCAAGATCGAGCACTTGAAACTGCCTCCTTCTCTCCCGGCGCCGAAGGCTGCTGACAAAAGCACAGAGGCTGGCAGTTTTCAAGACGCCGAGGTTCCTTAGTACTAGGGCCTTTTGCCTTCATTTTCTTCTTCTTTTTTGTAGTCTTTCAGCAACTTTCTTCTCTGTAAGCACTCTTTGGCTCAATAGATAAAAATTTGGCTAAGTATTTTTTGCCAGATTCCTTTGTTTCCTTCTGTCCCGAACATAATTCGCTCAAGAGACTTCGGAAAACCATACTTTTGCTTTCCTTTGTCCCGAACATATTCGCTCAAGAGACTTCGGAAAACCATACTCTTGCTTTCCTTTGTCCCGAACATATTCGCTCAAGATACTTCGGAAAACCAAACTCTTGCTTTCCTTTGTCCCGAACATATTCGCTCAAGAGGCTTCGGAAAAACTTACTTTTGTTTTCGTCGGCGATTGCTTTCGTGAGACTCTTGTTTTGTACTTCTTCAGAACTTTTTACTTAGACAAATTTTTGCAACTTGTGCAATACAACTTTCCCACCGAACTTTTTCGGCATAGAATTTTTTCAAGGCCTCTAAGTGCCAAGTATTTTTTAATTCTATGCCTTCGGCATCATCGAGCTTATAAACTCCTTTTCGTACTTCGGCAAGTACCAGGTAGGGTCCTTCCCAATTTGCGCGAAGTACCCCGTGGGACGGCTTTCGGGGTGCAAATTCAGCCTTTCGGAGAACGAGGTCTCCCTTCTTTATTCCTTTTGGCCTGGCGCGTAGGTTTATGGCTGCTGCCACTCTTTGCTGGAAAGCTTTTCTTCTCAACTCGGCTACTTCTCTGTGTTCACTGACGAGGTCGAGCTTGGTTCTCAGACCGAGGTCATTTCCTTTTTCATCGAACACTTGGACTCGTATTGACGGTTGTACTACTTCGACAGGGATGATGGCCTCTGTACCGAAGACTAGTGAAAAAGGCGTTTCCCCTGTGGCTCTTCGGGGTGTTGTTCGGTAGCTCCATAACACGCTTTGGAGTTCTCCTGGCCATTTCCCTTTTGCTTCTCCCAGTCTCTTTTTCAGACCATCTTTTATGGTCCTGTTAGATACTTCCACCTGCCCATTACTTTGGGGGTGAGCTACTGGGGCGAAGTGCATTTTTGTCCCGAGGTCGCTAATGAACTCTTGGAATCCTTTGTCTATGAACTGGGATCCATTGTCCGCTACGAGTACCCTCGGTATGCCAAATCTGCATACGATGTTTTTCCATACGAACTTCTGCACTTCTTTTGCCGAGATAGTTGTCAGAGGTTCTGCCTCGACCCACTTAGAGAAATAGTCTACTGCTACTACGCAGAACTTTACGCCTCCAGGCGCCGTTGGGAGTGGCCCAATGAGATCTATGCCCCAAACTGCGAAGGGCCAAGGATAGTCTGCCGAAGTCACGAACTCTGAGGGTGTTCTTTGGATGTTCGCATGTCTCTGGCAACTACCACATTTCCGGACGAACTGCTTGGCGTCCTTTCTCAGGGTAGGCCAGAAGTATCCTTGGCGAAGTATCACTGCTGCCAGGGCGTCGGTTCCGATGTGCGAACCACAGGCACCTTCGTGAACTTCTTCGAGGATCATTTCAGTATCCTCTTCACTAACACACCTCTGTAGTGGATTTGCATATCCTTGCCGATATAGTTCTTCTCCAATTAAGAAGAAACGCCCGGAGCGCCTTCGCACTTTTGCGGCTTCGCTGGGGTCTTCGGGGAGTGTGTTGGTTGCGAGATACGTTTTGATTGGTTCTTTCCATCCTTTCCCCGAGGTCGCTATGCTTAACACCGCGACGCTGGGGTGGCTTAGCACTTCGGTGCAAGTTTTGGACTTCGCCAAACAGTCTGCCTCAGCATTTTCTCGTCGGGGTACGTTCTCGATTTTCATGACGTCGAACTCCCGAATAAGCTTTGTTACCAACTCATGGTATTTCGCCAAGGTCGGGTCTTTCGCGCCATAGTCCCCTGCCATTTGCCGGACCACCAGCTGGGAATCACTATGGGCTTTCAAGTTTCTCACGCCAATTTTTCTGGCCAGGCGTAATCCTGCTATGAGGGCCTCATACTCGGCCATATTGTTGGTGGCGTTGAAACTGAACTTGATGGCCTTCATTACTTCTAGGCCTTCGGGGCCTCTGATAATCACTCCAGCTCCCTGGTGTTCGGATCCTGAGGCCCCGTCAACATATAACGTCCATTCTGGCTCGTCTTCGCCCGAAAATGAATGTCCCTCCTCGGTGTTTGGTACTTCGGCGATGAAGTCTGCCAAAGCTTGAGCTTTTATAGCTTTCCGGGGTTCATACGTGATGTCGTGTTCGCCAAGCTCTATACACCACTTGGAAAGCCTTCCCGAATGATCAACTTTCCTCATAACATCCCGTAGAGGCAGGGTACTTCGGACGATAATGGGGTGAGCCTGAAAGTATGGCCGTAGCCTCCTTCCTGCAAGCACCAAGGCATATATAGCTTTTTGAAGCAAAGGGTACCTGACTTCGGCGCCATGCAGGGACTTGCTGACGTAGTAGACCGGCCATTGCTTTGGCCCTTCTTCTTTCACGAGGACCGAGCTCACAGCTTTTTCCGTGACGGCGAGGTATAATACGAGGGGCTCTCCCTCCCGAGGTTGCCGCAGGGTCGGCAGGCTGGCCAAGTAGACTTTGAGTTCTTCCCAGGCTTTTTGGCAATCTTCATCCCAAGGATGACCATTCCTTCCGAGGTCGCCTTCCATCTTTGCTGCCTTTGTGAGGACTTTGAAGAAGGGTCGACACCTATCTCCGTACCTGGAAATAAACCTGCTCAGAGAGGTTATTCTTCCGGTGAGTCTTTGCACGTCTTTGACTGTGGCAGGAGTTCGGAATTCAAGCAGAGCCTTAATCTTCTCGGGGTTAGCATCGATGCCTCTTTCGGATACCATGTACCCAAGGAACTTTCCCGAGGTCACGCCGAAGATGCATTTCTCAGGATTAAGGCGGATCCCGAAGGCTCTGAGTTTTTGGAAGGTTTCCTCTAAATCTGCAACGTGGTAGCCAGGCAGTTTGCTTTTGACTATCATATCATCAACATACACCTCCATGTTCCTCCCCATTTGGTCTTTGAAGACCTTGTTCATCAGCCTCTGGTAGGTGGCTCCTGCATTTTTGAGTCCGAAGGGCATCCTGATATAGCAATATGTTCCTCCTTCGGTGATGAAGGCAGTCTTCTCTTCATCTTCGGGGTCCATCCTTATCTGATGATACCCACTGAAACCGTCCAGGAAACTTAGGAGCCCATACTCGGCAGTTGAGTCTACCAGTTGGTCTATTAGCGGAAGAGGATATGAATCTTTCGGGCAAGCATCGTTCAAATTTCTGAAGTCGATGCACATCCACAGTTTACTACTTCCTTCTTTTGTGGCAATTACTACGTTGCTTAGCCATTCGGGGTAGTTTACCTCCCGGATAACGCTAGCGTCTATCAGACGCTGGACTTCGGTCTTGACGAAGTCACTTTTGTGAGCTGAGATGCTCCGTTTCTTTTGCCGGACAGGTTTTATTTCTGGACTCGCTTTGAGGCTATGCTGGATTACGCGAGGGTTTACCCCTGGCATGTCCTTCGGCGAGTAGGCGAACAGATCTTTATTTGCAAGCAGAAAAGATACAAGTTTTTCCTTGTCTCCTTCGGCCATGCTTTTCCCTATTCGGGTACTATGGCCTGGGACAAGCTCTACTTCTTCTGTTTCCGCTTTTGTGGGATCTTCTGCCTCGCCCCTTTCCAACTCTTTTGCTTCTACAGCATGTGCTAGGTTGCTTGCTGGAGCCTTTCGTGCTCTGACGAACACCTTTCTCACCTCGCTTTGATTAATGAAGATCTTTGCGTCTCCTTCTTTGGTGGCGAAGGTGACGGTCAAGTACTTTACATCAGGGTGAATGTGCAAATTTCCCTGTGTCTGTCTGCCGAGGATGGCGTTGTATGACGAAGGAACGTCCATGACTATGAACCTTGCCATGGTAGAGGCGAACAACTCAGCAGTTCCTTTCTCCGAAGTTCCTTTCATCATCAAGGGGAGGTCGATCCACCCGAGGACAGGTAGCTCAGATGGTCCTACGCCGAACGTGGGTGAAGTAACAGTCTTGAGGTCACTCCTGGATACGCTCAAGCTTGGCAGCAAATGTGAGAACAAGACGTCTGCGTTTGACCCATCATCCAGCAGTACCCTCTTGACGTCCCAGTTTCCTATCCTTGCCATTATTAGCAATGGATCGTCATGAGGGAATACGATGGTGGAGCCATCCTCGCGGGCCAATTTTTTCGTCGGGCTCTGATATTCCATCACCGCTATCTCTCTGGCCCTTCTTTTCCTTTCCGAGGATGGAAGCCCGGTTGTGATCGTCTGTATTACTCCTGCCGAAGGTGGAGGACGCCTTCTCGGACTTCGGTTCCTTCGCCTGTCCGAATCGTAATCCTCGTCATCGGGCTTTCCTTCTTCCTCTTTTTTCCCTTTCGGGGAAGGTATTCTCAAATAACGCCGAAGCTGGCCCTGCTTTATCAGTGATTCAATGTACTTTTTCAACTGAAAGCAGTCTTCGGTGTCATGACCGTGATCACGGTGGAACTGACAGAACTTCTTCATGTTCCTTCTGTTGTCAGCAGTCATGCCCCTCGGTCGTTGGATTTGAGCCCCCTGTTTTTCCAACGCCATGAGGACGTTAGCCCTCGTGGTGCTCAGAGGTGTAAAGTTTTGGGGCTTCCTTCCTCCTACTCGCATTCTCCGAGGTCGGCCTAACTGTTCCGTTGGACACCGGGCTTGCTGGCTGGACCCTTCGCCACGAGCGTGAATATGGTCAGCCTTTGGTCCGGTCATTCTCAGCTCTTCGGCTGTCATATGTTGTTCAGCCCTTCGGTAGAATTCTCCCAGCGTGTCCGGGGGATCTTTGGAGAATTCATAAAACAAGTGCGAATCCCTCCGGAGGCCCCTCGTCATGGCGAGGATGCGGATTTCGGGACGAAAGTCCGGAACACTGAGGGCCTCTCTGTTGAACCTCTCGACATAGTCACGGATGGTCTCCCCGTTTCTTTGTGCTATGTCAAACATCTGGACGGGCATCTTCGCCGTCGGCTTGCTCCCAATGAACTGTTGGGTGAACGCTGTGGACAGCTCCTGGAACCCCCTGATGTTTCCGGGAGGCAGGGAATTGTACCAGGCAGTTGCTGGTCCTGCGAGGGTGACTTCAAAGCACTTGCAGAGTGTAGCATCATCAGCCCCGTGTAGCACCATGCTGCGTTTGTACTTTGTTAGGTGGGCCTGGGGATCAGTCCGACCCTCATAGGTCTCTAGCCGAGGTAGCCTGAAGTCACTTGGCATGGCCGCCTCGACCACTGTTCGGGCGAAAGGAGTTTCATCTCCAGAGACGGTTTCAGTTAGCCTGGCCCAAACAGGCTTGCGTGCCACCTGCTGTTCCACTCTCTCCAGTCTTGCCAAGACTTTCTCCAGGAGGAGCGTGGCACTGGGCTCCTCTTCCTGGTGCTTGGAGGTTCTTGGGTAAAAGGACTGTTGCCGTCTCTTCGGGGAGCGACTTCGGTACCGAGGTGAGGGGGACCTTGCCTCTGGCGACAAGCTTCTTCTGGACGGGACTTCGGGTCGTTCAGACCTCGCTCTTTCCGCCAGCCGTGCTCCGAGGGGCAAGTTATCTGTCGAGGACTCTTCCCGTGGCTCCCCACTTCCCGAGCTATGATGGGTTGCCCTTGGGCTTTTCTCCCGAGGTCGTGCTGGCGAAGTGGGTTTTTGCGCCTGGGCTGGTTGCGGCCACCTTCGGTCTATCTGTTGTGTCATTTCAGCCACAACAGACCTCTGAAAGTCTCTTAAAAAACCCATGGTGATGACAAGAGGGCGTTCCTCTTCAGGCAAGGAAGTCTCTGGGGGACTTTGTTCGGTAGCTGGTTGGGTCTCAGGCGCGGACGGGGACTTCGGGAGTCCTTTGTCCTTCGAACGCCGAGTTTCGACAACAGCTACCTGGGAGTAGTTTCCCACAGACGGCGCCAAATGATGCCCCGAGGCATCTTCGTTTGCTGTCATGTTGACAGGTGGGGAGACTTCCTGTGGAGGCGAGCGCCTGGAGCTCTGGTTTCCCAGCTGAGTGCGCCTGAAAAGCTCAAAGAAAAGGTTAGGAGGTCCCCGGTTTGCTTTTCCGGGGAGGACCCTCCGACGCCCAAGTCAGTTTTCTGAGTGAGAGTGGAGGAAGAACACTAAGGGATCAAGTGTCTTGCCTGTTCTGTGTTTTCTCAGAGAGAGGAAAATGCCCTTCCTTTGCCCAGTCCCATTTCCTAGTATTTATAGGAGTAGCTGGTCTGTTCAGATCATGACACGTGTTCGGTCGGATTTGATCTGTCTCTTTGGACCTAGGGGACAGGCAGCCGTTTGCAGCCTCTTTTAGCCCTGGACCCGGACGGGTTGTGTCAGGACTGGGGCGGCTGCGGCGTGTCATTTCGCCGTTCAGATGTGACGTGTAGGGCTTGTGGGTGACATGTCAGAGGCTCCTTAAATGCTCATACCGTACTCCCGAGGTCCCCTGGGCGAGGTCTCCCTTCGGTGCGGGCACCCTCTTCGGATTCTATCCGTCCTTCGGTGCGAGCACCTCCTTCGGGATCTATCCCATAATTCTGGGAGCGCCCTTGATGAACACCTTCTTCGGGACTCACACCCATAGTTCGGGGATTCCCTCGTTCAGGTGTTTCTTGTTCGAGGAAGACCTCTTTGGGGCCTCTTCCTTCGGGGAGATTCTCCCTTGCTTCAGGGAGATGGCTCTCTTACCCGAAGACGGTCAGTTTAGCCCCTCGATGGAGACGGTGTTGTCCTCGGAATTCTTGACGAGCTACCGAAGTCTCGAGCTCATAGTGTTTGACTTCGCACCTTCCGAGGTCAGTAAAAAGATCCTCTCTTGGGTGACGTCAGACTCCTCGGCCAATATTCTGGCAGGTAGTGATAGCCAAAGGCTATCGCCTCCTCGGTAGTAACTCCGCGCCAGAATATTGGCCGAGGAGTCTGACGTCACCCAAGAGAGGATCTTTTTACTGACCTCGGAAGGTGCGAAGTCAAACACTATGAGCTCGAGACTTCGGTAGCTCGTCAAGAATTCCGAGGACAACACCGTCTCCATCGAGGGGCTAAACTGACCGTCTTCGGGTAAGAGAGCCATCTCCCTGAAGCAAGGGAGAATCTCCCCGAAGGAAGAGGCCCCAAAGAGGTCTTCCTCGAACAAGAAACACCTGAACGAGGGAATCCCCGAACTATGGGTGTGAGTCCCGAAGAAGGTGTTCATCAAGGGCGCTCCCAGAATTATGGGATAGATCCCGAAGGAGGTGCTCGCACCGAAGGACGGATAGAATCCGAAGAGGGTGCCCGCACCGAAGGGAGACCTCGCCCAGGGGACCTCGGGAGTACGGTATGAGCATTTAAGGAGCCTCTGACATGTCACCCACAAGCCCTACACGTCACATCTGAACGGCGAAATGACACGCCGCAGCCGCCCCAGTCCTGACACAACCCGTCCGGGTCCAGGGCTAAAAGAGGCTGCAAACGGCTGCCTGTCCCCTAGGTCCAAAGAGACAGATCAAATCCGACCGAACACGTGTCATGATCTGAACAGACCAGCTACTCCTATAAATACTAGGAAATGGGACTGGGCAAAGGAAGGGCATTTTCCTCTCTCTGAGAAAACACAGAACAGGCAAGACACTTGATCCCTTAGTGTTCTTCCTCCACTCTCACTCAGAAAACTGACTTGGGCGTCGGAGGGTCCTCCCCGGAAAAGCAAACCGGGGACCTCCTAACCTTTTCTTTGAGCTTTTCAGGCGCACTCAGCTGGGAAACCTGAGCTCCAGGCGCTTGCCTCCACAGGAAGTCTCTCCACCTGTCAACATGACAGCAAACGAAGATGCCTTGGGGCATCATTTGGCGCCGTCTGTGGGAAACTACTCCCAGGTAGCTGTTGTCGAAACTCGGCGTTCGAAGGACAAAGGACTCCCCAAGTCCCCGTCCGCGCCTGAGACCCAAGCAGCTACCGAACAAAGTCCCCCAGAGACTTCCTTGCCTGAAGTGGAACGCCCTCTTGTCATCACCATGGGTTTTTTCAGAGACTTTCAGAGGTCTGTTGTGGCTGAAATGACACAACAAATAGACCGAAGATGGCCGCAACCGGCCCAGGCGCAAAAACCCACTTCGCCAGCACGACCTCGGGAGAAAAGCCCAAGGGCAACCCATCATAGCTCGGGAAGTGGGGAACCACGAGAAGAATCCTCGACAGATAACTTGCCCCTCGGAGCACGGCTGGCGGAAAGAGCAAGGTCTGAACGACCTGAAGTCCCGTCCAGAAGAAGTTTATCACCAGAGGCAAGGTCCCCCGCACCTCGGTATCGAAGTCGCTCTCCGAAGAGACGGCAACAGTCCTTTTACCCAAGAAGCTCCAAGAACCAGGAAGAGGAGCCCAGTGCTACGCTCCTCCTGAAGAAAGTCTTCGCAAGACTGGAGAGAGTGGAACAGCAAGTGGCACGCAAGCCTGTTTGGGCCAGGCTAACTGAAACCGTCTCTGGAGATGAAACTCCGTTCGCCTGAACAGTAGTCGAGGCGGCCATGCCAAGTGACTTCAGGCTACCTCGGCTAGAGACCTATGAGGGCCGGACTGATCCCCAGGCCCACCTAAGAAAGTACAAACGCAGCATGGTGCTACACGGGGCTGATGATGCTACACTCTGCAAGTGCTTTGAAGTCACCCTCGCAGGACCAGCAACTGCCTGGTACAATTCCCTGCCTCCCGGAAACATCAGGGGGTTCCAGGAGCTGTCCACAGCGTTCACCCAACAGTTCATTGGGAGCAAGCCGACGGCGAAGATGCCCGTCCAGATGTTTGACATAGCACAAAGAAACGGGGAGACCATCCGTGACTATGTCGAGAGGTTCAACAGAGAGGCCCTCAATGTTCCGGACTTTCGTCCCGAAATCCGAATCCTCGCCATGACGAGGGGCCTTCGGAGGGATTCACACTTGTTTTATGAATTCTCCAAAGATCCCCCAGACACACTGGGAGAATTCTATCGAAGGGCTGAACAACATATGACAGCCGAAGAGTTGAGAATGACTGGACCGAAGGCTGACCATATCCACGCTCGTGGCGAAGGGTCCAGCCAGCAAGCCCGGTGCCCAACGGAACAGTTAGGCCAACCTCGGAGAATGCGAGTAGGAGGAAGGAAGCCCCAAAACTTTACACCTCTGAGCACCACGAGGGCTAACATCCTCATGGCATTGGAAACACAGGGGGCTCAAATCCAACAACCGAGGGGCATGACTGCTGACAATAGAAGGAACATGAAGAAGTTCTGTCAGTTCCACCGTGATCACGGTCATGACACCGAAGGCTGCTTTCAGTTGAAAAAGTACATTGAATCACTGATAAAGCAGGGCCAGCTTCGGCGTTATTTGAGAATGCCTTCCCCGAAGGGGAAAAAAGAGGAAGAAGGAAAGCCTGATGACGAGGATTACGATTCAGACAGGCGAAGGAACCGAAGTGCAAGAAGGCGTCCTCCACCTTCGGCAGGAGTAATACAGACGATCACAACCGGGCTTCCATCCTCGGAAAGGAAAAGAAGGGCCAGAGAGATAGCGGTGATGGAATATCAGAGCCCAACAAAAAAGTTGGCCCGCCAGGATGGCTCCACCATCGTATTTCCCCATGACGATCCATTGCTGATAATGGCGAGGATAGGAAACTGGGACGTCAAGAGGGTACTGCTGGACGATGGGTCAAACGCAGACGTCTTGTTCTCACATTTGCTGCCAAGCTTGGGCCTATCCAAGAGTGACCTCAAGACTGTTACTTCACCCACGTTCGGCGTAGGACCATCTGAGCTACCTGTCCTCGGGTGGATCGACCTCCCCTTGATGATGAAAGGAACTTCGGAGAAAGGAACTGCTGAGTTGTTCGCCTCTACCATGGCAAGGTTCATAGTCATGGACGTTCCTTCGTCATACAACGCCATCCTCGGCAGACAGACACAGGGAAATTTGCACATTCGCCCTGATGTAAAGTACCTGACCGTCACCTTCACCACCAAAGAAGGAGACGCAAAAATCTTCATTGATGAAGGCGAGGTGAGAAAGGTGTTCGTCAGAGCACGAAAAGCTCCAGCAAGCAACTTAGCACATGCTGTAGAAGCAAAAGAGCTGGAAAGGGGCGAGGCAGAAGATCCCACAAAAGCGGAAACAGAAAAAGTAGAGCTTGTCCCAGGCCATAGCACCCGAATAGGGAAAAGCATGGCCGAAGGAGACAAGGAAAAACTTGTATCTTTTCTGCTTACAAATAAAGATCTGTTCGCCTACTCGCCGAAGGACATGCCAGGGGTAAACCCTTGCGTAATCCAGCATAGCCTCAAAGCGAGTCCGAAAGTAAAACCTGTCCGGCAAAAGAAACGGAGCATTTCAACTCACAAAAGTGACTTCGTCAAGACCGAAGTCCAGCATCTGATAGACGCTAGCATTATCCGGGAGGTAAACTTCCCCGAATGGCTAAGCAACGTGGTAGTTGCCACAAAGGAAGGAAGTATTAAGCTCCGGATGTGCATCGACTTCAGAAATTTGAGCGATGCTTGCCCGAAAGATTCATATCCTCTTCCGCCAATAGACCAACTGGTAGACTCAACTCCCGAGTGCGGGCTCCTAAGTTTCTTGGACGCTTTCAGTGGTTACCATCAGATAAGGATGGGCCCCGAAGATGAAGAGAAGACTGCCTTCATCACCGAGGGAGGAACATATTGCTATATTAGGATGCCCTTCGAGCTCAAGAATGCAGGAGCCACCTACCAGAGGCTGATGAACAAGGTCTTCAAAGACCAAATGGGGAGGAACATGGAGGTGTATGTTGATGATATGATAGTCAAGAGCAAACTGCCTGGCTACCACGTTGCAGATTTAGAGGAAACCTTCCAAAAACTCAGAGATTTAGAGGAAACCTTCCAAAACCTCAGGATCCGCCTTAATCCTGAGAAGTGCATCTTCGGGGTGACCTCGGGAAAGTTCCTTGGGTACATGGTATCCGAAAGAGGCATCGATGCTAACCCCGAGAAGATTAAGGCTCTGCTTGAATTCCGAACTCCTGCCACAGTCAAAGACGTGCAAAGACTCACCGGAAGAATAACCTCTCTGAGCAGGTTTATTTCCAGGTACGGAGATAGGTGTCGACCCTTCTTCAAAGTCCTCACAAAGGCAGCAAAGATGGAAGGCGACCTCGGAAGGAATGGTCATCCTTGGGATGAAGATTGCCAAAAAGCCTGGGAAGAACTCAAAGTCTACTTGGCCAGCCTGCCGACTCTGCGGCAACCTCGGGAGGGAGAGCCCCTCGTATTGTACCTCGCCGTCACGAAAAAAGCTGTGAGCTCGGTCCTCGTGAAAGAAGAAAGGCCAAAGCAATGGCCAGTCTACTATGTCAGCAAGTCCCTGCATGGCGCCGAAGTCAGGTACACTTTGCTTCAAAAAGCTATATATGCCTTGGTACTTGCAGGAAGGAGGCTACGGCCATACTTTCAGGCTCACCCCATTATCGTCCGAAGTACCCTGCCTCTACGGGATGTTATGAGGAAAGTTGATCATTCGGGAAGGCTTTCCAAGTGGTGTATAGAGCTTGGCGAACACGACATCACGTATGAACCCCGGAAAGCTATAAAAGCTCAAGCTTTGGCAGACTTCATCGCCGAAGTACCAAACACCGAGGAGGGACATTCATTTTCGGGGGAAGACGAGCCAGAATGGACGTTATACGTTGACGGGGCCTTAGGATCCGAACACCAGGGAGCTGGAGTGATTATCAGAGGCCCCGAAGGCTTAGAAGTAATGAAGGCCATCAAGTTCAGTTTCAACGCCATCAACAACGTGGCCGAGTATGAGGCCCTCATAGCAGGATTACGCCTGGCCAGAAAAATTGGCGTGAGAAACTTGAAAGCCCATAGTGATTCCCAGCTGGTGGTCCGGCAAATGGCAGGGGACTATGGCGCGAAAGACCCGACCTTGGCGAAATACCATGAGTTGGTAACAAAGCTCATTCGGGAGTTCGACATCGTGAAAATCGAGAACGTACCCCGACGGAAAATGCTGAGGCAGACTGTTTGGCGAAATCCAAAACTTGCGCCGAGGTGCTAAGCCACCCCAGCATCGCGGTGTTAAGCATAGCGACCTCGGGGAAAGGATGGAAAGAACCAATCAAAACGTATCTCGCAACTAACACACTCCCCGAAGACCCCAGCGAAGCCGCAAAAGTGCGAAGGCGCTCCGGACGTTTCTTCTTAATTGGGGAAGAACTATATCGGCAAGGATATGCAAATCCACTACAGAGGTGTGTTAGTGAAGAGGATACTGAAATGATCCTCGAAGAAGTTCACGAAGGTGCCTGTGGTTCGCACATCGGAACCGACGCCCTGGCAGCAGTGATACTTCGCCAAGGATACTTCTGGCCTACCCTGAGAAAGGACGCCAAGCAGTTCGTCCAGAAATGTGGTAGTTGCCAGAGACATGCGAACATCCAAAGAACACCCTCAGAGTTCGTGACTTCGGCAGATTGTCCTTGGCCCTTCGAAATTTGGGGCATAGATCTCATTGGGCCACTCCCAACGGCGCCTGGAGGCGTAAAGTTTTGCGTAGTAGCAGTAGACTATTTCTCTAAGTGGGTCGAGGCAGAACCTCTGACAACTATCTCAGCAAAAGAAGTGCGGAAGTTCGTATGGAAAAACATCGTATGCAGATTTGGCATACCGAGGGTACTCGTAGCGGACAATGGATCCCAGTTCGTAGACAAAGGATTCCAAGAGTTCATTAGCGACCTCGGGACAAAAATGCACTTCGCCCCAGTAGCTCACCCCCAAAGTAATGGGCAGGTGGAAGTATCCAACAGGACCATAAAAGATGGTCTGAAAAAGAGATTGAGGGAAGCAAAAGGGAAATGGCCAGGAGAACTCCAAAGCGTGTTATGGAGCTACCGAACGACACCCCGAAGAGCCACAGGGGAAACGCCCTTTTCACTCGTCTTCGGTACAGAGGCCATCATCCCTGTCGAGGTAGTACAACCGTCAATACGAGTCCAAGTGTTCGATGAAAAAGGAAATGACCTCGGCCTGAGAACCAAGCTCGACCTCGTCGGTGAACACAGAGAAGTAGCCGGGCTGAGAAGAAAAGCTTTCCAGCAAAGAGTGGCAGCAGCCATAAATCTACGCGCCAGGCCAAAAGGAATAAAGAAGGGAGACCTCGTTCTCCGAAAGGCTGAATTTGCACCCCGAAAGCCATCCCACGGGGTACTTCGCGCAAATTGGGAAGGACCCTACCTGGTACTTGCCGAAGTACGAAAAGGAGTTTATAAGCTCGGTGATGCCGAAGGCATAGAATTAAAAAATACTTGGCACTCAGAGGCCTTGAAAAAATTCTATGCCTAAAAAGTTTGGTGGGAAAGTTGTATTGCACAAGTTGGACAAATTTGTCTAAGTAAAAAGATTCTGAAGAAGTGCAAAACAAGAGTCTCACGAAAGCAATCGCCGAGGAAAGCAAAAGTATGGTTTTCCGAAGTCTCTTGAGCGAATACGTTCGGGACAAAGGAAAGCAAAAGTATGGTTTTCCGAAGTCCCTTGAGCGAATACGTTCGGGATAAAGGAAAGCAAAAGTATAGTCTTCCGAAGTCCCTTGAGCGAATATGTTCGGGACAAAGGAAAGCAAAAGTATGGTCTTCCGAAGTCCCTTGAGCGAAGATGTTCAGGACAAAGGGAAAACAAAGGGATCTGGTAAAAAATACTTAGCCAAATTTTTATCTATTGAGCCAAAGAGTGCTTACAGAGAAGAAAGTTGCTGAAAGACTACAAAAAAGAAGAAGAAAATGAAGACAAAAGGCCCTATTACAAACTAAGGAACCTCGGCGTCTTGAGAACTGCCAGCCTCTGTGCTTTTGTCAGCAGCCTTCGGCGCCAAGAGAGAAGGAGGCAGTTTCAAGTGCTCGATCTTGGACCAAGTCCACCGAGGCTCCTTGGGGATGTTCATGCCTCCGAGGAAGGAGAGGTCAAAATCTGGGAACTTCTGCAGAATTTGGTGCCGAGCAAGACAGAAGCCGTCTTGAAAGCCCAACTTCGTCATATCATCGGACTCTCGCTTCTTAACCACCAAGTCCGCGAAGTCCTTCTCCAGATCTGTGAGCTTCTTCTTCAATGCCTTCGTCTTCTTCTTCTCTTTTGAAGACTTCTTCAGAGATTCGACCTCGGCTTGAAGTTGGGTCTTTTCTTCGAGCGTCTTCGCGAGGAGAGCATCAGACTCTGACTTCTCCTTTTGAGTCGCCTCTATAGCCGAAGTTAGCTCCGCCACCTGGGAGCCGATGTCGGAAAGCTTCTGGGAGGAGTCTTTCAAAAGTTCCTCCTTTTCCTTCAGGAACCCCTCCCGAAGCTCAGCAACTTCCTTCTGAGCAGCCTGCGTCAGCTGAGCATTCTCGGCAGCTAGTGCCGAACATTGGGCCTTTGTCTTGTCATAAAGATCCAAGATCGAGGCCCTGTATGCTGTTGCCTCGCCACCCGAACTCGGAGAAACCCAGCATACCCCATCAGCTGCAAAAAATCAAACAAAGGGAAAATGATGCTAAGTAAAAAGCAAAGGTGAAATTGGCACTGAGAAAATAGCGGAGCGTACCTGGGCGGCATGTTCAGTGAGTTTGGCGGCCAAAGAGTTGTCACCTGGGTAAGCCGCCGCAAGGGCCTTGTAAGAGGCCTCGGTAAGCACCCCTTTGCACATCTGCCTGGCCATCTCAGGACAGTCCTCGGAGTACATATCCATGTCCTCCGTGAATGTCCAGAAGGGCTCCTTCGGAACTTTCCTTGCTGGGACTTTGGCATCACGAAGGGCCCTCTTGCGGGCGTGTTCGGCAACCTAGTCAGGAGCGGCCACCTCCGCTGCACAAGAAGGCAGAAAAATTAGTTAAGGCCAGAAAAGTCTTAAGGATTTGCAAAAAACAAAAGGTTGGTTCGACAAAAGTGCAAACCTGCTGGCACCTCGGTAACGTCGTCGTCAAGAATCGACGTCGCCTCAGTAGAGATCCCCTTGCCTTTTATTTGACGCCGCTCCTCGGCAGAAGGGGTCTCCTCCCCATCGCCCTCTAGAAGAGCATGCGAAGGCATGGGGCTTTGAGGAAGGACGTCGGAAGAAGGGACGTCGACAGAAGGAACCTCGGGCAAAGGGGCAGCAGGGTCTTCGGGCTCCTCGCCTACCTCCTCCGGAATTTGCGGAAGAGAGGAAGGAGCAGCTTTCTTTGCCCGTTTGGAAGGAGGGCCGCCCAAAGTCTGCTTCCGCCTCCAAGAGGCGGCCTTCTTTGTCTATTTGCCCCTCTCGGCCTGCCCGGTAAAAAGAGCCTTGTAGAAGGCAGCCGCGTCGTCGCCCATCTCTGAAAAAAGAAAAGGAAGATCAGTGTAACTTGTAGAAGGCAGCCGCGTCGTCGCCCATCTCTGAAAAAAGAAAAGGAAGATCAGTGTAAGTCCAAGATGAAGTTATGAAGGAAAAAATGAGAAAGTAACTTACTCTCGTAAAAAGACTCATAAGTCTCTTTCCCCCGAAGGAGTTTCACGAGCCAGGAGTCCTTCCCCGAAGAAGCCGGTTTCGGCATGTTGAGGTCTGTCACATGCTCCTTTACCACCTTAAGTTCCCGAAGGACCTCTTCGGTCATGAGCCTCCAGTTGATCGGAAATGGGTAAAGGGCACGAGGAGAGACCTCGGCAGCCCAGTCAAAGACGGCCCGAATGCGCCTGTCGAAGTCCTCAAAGATAGGTGCTACGTCGGCGTCTAGCAGTATCTTCGGGTCAACGACATCCATCTTGAGCCTCCCCTGAGCCCACTTGGTCGGGACGTGCGACCAAGCCTCCGACTTCTTCAGGAAAAAGAATTTTTGTTGCCACCCTCGCCAGCTGTCTTTGGTGGCGAAGGTGAACGTATACTTTTTGCTCCCGGATCCCCGAGGTAGCATAAAGTAGAAGCCACCCTTCGGGACCACGAAGAGCTTGTAGTACTGAAGAAAAACTACAAAGTGAGGTTTTATTTTGAAAACGCCGCACATACAGAGGAAGGCGTTGAAATAGCAGTACGAGTTCAGTGGGAGTTGGTTAATGGCAATGCCATGGAAGTTGCAGAACGCGCTAACCATCTCCGGGGGGGGATACCGAAGTCCGGCCTTCAGTTGGGCTCGGAAAACGGTGATTTCATCACTTCGGTTGGAGAAAGGAAATTGGTCAGGACGGGGCAACCTCGTCACAGAGTAAGAGGGTAAGAAAAACTTTTTCTTCCACTTCGCTAGTTTTGCCGGAGTAGTGCAGCAAGGGTGAGAAAGAAGAGGTTGCCAACTCTCGGGAACAGGCATGATGAAAATGAGTTCGGGAAAAACAACGAAAATGAGTTCGGGAAAAACAACGAAAACGAGTTCGGGAAAAACAAAGAAGAAGCTTTGAAAAAAGCAAAAGGACTAAAACCCACCAAAGGTCTTGCCGAAATCTGGATTTCTGGAAGCCGTCGTGAAAAGTGGGCGGAAAAACGCCTGAAAAAGGAGAACCGCCGCGGAAAATCGGGAGAGAATTAGAAGGCAGAAGAAAGCAAAAGCAGAAGCAAAAAGAGGGTTATGACAGGGCTGGTATATATAGGCCGAGAAGGCCAGGTGAACCGTCGTCATTAGTACCCCTCGGAAGGCGAAGCGTCGCCATAACTGCTAAATGCGCCTGAAAAGTCGCGCCTGCCGTACTCAGTGCATTCCCACCCAATAATAGTGTGCCATGTGTCGGTCATCGCGCAGCAAACGTGCCACGTGTCGTCCATCACGTCGAGCACGCCCTCTGACACCATTTGGTCTAGAGGCGCCGCCCTAGACTGACTCTGCTGGACACAGGATGCAACGCATGAGCAGACCTATAAAGGCAAAAAAGTAGGTTACCTCGAAGACACCAAAAGACAGTCTGTGACTTCGGGCAAAAGGTCTATCTTCGGTACAAGGTTATCCTATTTTCCCTCGCCACGAGGACACCAAGAGACAGCCTGTGACTTCGAGCGGAAGGTGTATCTTCGGCACAGGGACAGCCTATCTTCTCGCGCCTCGAGGACGCAAAAAGGGCTGCCCATCGCTTCAGGCAGAAGAAGGCGTCTTCGGCGCAGATATCACAACCACAGGACCCGAAAACCGATGAACCGAAGTTTCTCACTTCGGCTTTTCGGAGGGGGGGCCTGTGATAGCCAAAGGCTATTGCCTCCTCGGTAGTAACTCCTTGCCAGAATATTGGCCGAGGAGTCTGACGTCACCCAAGAGAGGATCTTTTTACTGACCTCGGAAGGTACGAAGTCAAACACTATGAGCTCGAGACTTCGGTTAGCTCGTCAGGAATTCCGAGGACAACACCATCATCATCGAGGGGCCAGACTGACCGTCTTCAGGTAAGAGAGCCATCTCTCTGAAGCAAGGAAGAATCTCCCCGAAGGCAGAGGCCCCGAAGAGGATCTTCCCCGAACAAGAAACACCTGAACAAGGGAATCCTCTAACTATGGGTGTGAGTCCCGAAGAAGGTGTTCATCAAGGGAGCTCCCAGAACTATGGGATAGATCCCGAAGGAGGTGCTCACACCGAAGGACGGATAGAATCCGAAGAGGGTGCACGCACCGAAGGGCGACCTCGGCCAGGGGACCTCGGGAGTACGGTATGAGCATTTAAGGAGCCTCTGACATGTTGCCCACAAGCCCTACACGTCACATCTGAACGGCAAACTGACACGCCGCAGCCCCCCCAGTCCTGACACAACCTGTCCGGGTCCAGGGCTAAAGGAGGCTGCAAACGGCTGCCTGTCCCCTAGGTCCAAAAGCACAGATCAAATCCGACCGAACACGTGTCATGATCTGAACGGACCATCTACTCCTATAAATACTAGGAAATGGGACTGGGCAAAGGATGGGGCATTTTCCTCCCTCTGAGAAAACACAAAACAGGCAAGACACTTGATCCCTTAGTGTTCTTCCTCCACCTTCACTCAGAAAACTGACTTGGGCGTCGGAGGGTCCTCCCCGGAAAAGCAAACCGGGGACCTCCTAACCTCTTCTTTGAGCTTTTCATGCACACTCAGCTGGGAAACCATCTCCACCTGTCAACATGACAACAAACGAAGATGCTTTGGGGCATCAAAAACAGGCAGAACAACCTAGATCCCGAACAACTCGTCATATAGATTATCTTGTCTAACAAAGATAATTGAGTGCTAAAGATTTAGCATCAAATTCCAAGTTATGATGCTGGTTACCTTTCTGGCAGTCCAATACACTTGAGAAAATGCATGACTAACCATAGCACTCACAATTGGACATCAATGCCTGATAGTCTCAAGCTCATTTTCTTTGCATGAGTAAATTGATTTCTGAGCTGCATCTTAAAATCTAGGATGCATGCTTGGTCTTTAGAGATAAGCCATTGTAAGGGGACTCAATCATGAAAAGTAGGGTTTTAGATGACAAGAGTAATGTGTTTTGTATTGTGGTTTCTTAAGAAGAGATTCCAAGGACAAAATCTACAATAGGAACAGCTGACTAAATAGCTTAGAACTTAGTTAGCAGCCAACATAACTCTTTAGGCAATTTCTTGATTTCCAACGCTAATCTCTCAAGTTTGACTTTGCCAAAATATGACAAACTCAAACAACATTCTAGGTTGAATTAGTGCAATATTGTTAGTGTTGTGCCCAAAAGGCCAATCATGAGATGATTGTATTTTTGCACATTGAGTCATGATATTTTATTAAGGCATTAATCCAGCAATTATGTTTGTTGTTTTTGTTTCTGCGTAACTTAACAAACATAATTCGTAACCCTAGAATAATGATATTCTTAAACGTCCCTAGTCTAGTATTATTGTGGAGCGGGTTGCAATAATACATAACGACTAGCATATGTGGAGACTAATATGAGATATGTAGTCTACATATGGGTACAAGTTGGAGAACTTGTGTACTGGACCGACCCACCATGAGAACACTACATGGATCGTTATATGAGTGTCATAAGTGATTCTCATAGTGATCATGGTATATGTAGTCCTTCGACCTAAGATCATCAAGGTTTCCCTATATGTGAGTCACATACTTTGATACTTTCCTTTGTTGCTCGTAACTGAGTGAACTTGAAGGAGGTCATTGGGTATGTCACATATCATGCGGAGGGATTTGTATGATCAAGATGGGATTTGTCCCTCCTATGTAACAGGAGTGATATCTTTCGGGCCCCTTGATAGAGTGAGACTTAGAAAAATGCATGGCCATGCTCGGATGAGTTGATATATGATATCAATGTCATCAGTTTAAGTTGGTCTACTCGGTAATCAAGAAACCAAAGATTGGGCTATACGAGAGTGAAACATTCCATGTCTCGTGCTTAGTCTCGATATCTTGGACAAAGGGACAGTGGCATATATCGGTGATGATCATAAAGGTTTAGTCGAATCATCGACAATCTTGTCACTTGGGTAGCAATGATGTGTTGCTAGACACCACTCATTGCTTATGATCATAAATGTGATTTATGATCATTGCCAACGTGGCAAGAGCCTATTGGGTCGTACACATAGAGCTATTTGGATGATTAGAGTGCATGGGCTAATGGGTTATGGTTTCACTTTAATTTCGTATTAATAATGGGCCAAAGAGTTGAGCCATTATTAAGCCCGAAATTAAATCCTAATTGGATTAGGGCATTGAAACCCATTAGGCCTGGAAGTTGAGTCTCACTATAAATACAACTTTTAAGTGAGAAATTCGCAGGTCTCCTTGCCCTAGCCTCCAAAAAGGACAGCCACACTCTTCTCTTGCAATTCCTTGGAGGACGCAAGCTAGCACTGCGAGCGCAAGAGAAACGCATTTGCCGGGACGTGGTGGAAGCGTGGTGATCCCGAGAGGCTCGTGTGGATACCATAGAGAGCTTGAACACGTCAACTGTTCAGGTTTTGTGATTCGACTCTACAGTTGAGTGAGAGATCTCAACCGAAAATTAGGTATGAAAATTTTTGAACACCCAGTTTACCCCGTTTCACTTGGATCCTAGAGGGTTTCGGTTAAATTCCGCTGCGCTGTTTGGCTCCCGAA
>SMDT01001625.1:0-79590 GCA_005392925.1 Aquilaria sinensis | reverse complement strand
CCCATCCTCGGAAAGAAAGCGAAAGGTCAGAGAAATTGCAATCACGGAATATCAAAATCCAGCAAAAAAGCTGGCCCGTAAAAATGGATCCACCATCGTCTTCCCCCACGACGATCCAATGCTGATCATGGCGAGGATAGGGAACTGGGACGTCAAAAGGGTGCTACTTGATGACGGATCAAATGTGGACGTCCTATTCTCGCACTTACTGCCGAACTTGGGCATCTCCAGCAGCAAACTTAAGCCAGTCACCTTGCCCACCTTCGGGGTCGGACCATCCGAACTGCCTGTTCTCGGATGGATCGACCTCCCACTGATGATGAAAGGGACTTCGGTAGACGGAGCAGCTGAGTTGTACGCCTCCACAATGGCAAGGTTCATCATCATGGATGTCCCGTCCTCGTACAACGCCATCCTTGGAAGGCAGACACAGGGAAACCTGCACATTCGCTCTGATGTGAAGTACTTGACTGTCACATTCGCCACCAAGGATGGAGATGCAGAGATCTTCATAGACCAGGCCGAGGTAAGAAATGTGTTTGTGAAAGCACGAAAGGCTCCGGCAAACAACTCTACACAAACGGTGGAGGCAAAGGTGCAGGAGAAAGGCAAAGGAGAAGATCCCGCAAAGGCAGAAATGGAAGCAGTAGATCTTGTCCCAGGACAATCTACCCGAATAGGGAAGAGCTTGGCCGAAGGTGACAAGGAAAAACTTGTATCCTTTCTGCTGGAAAATAAAGATCTGTTTGCCTACTCGCCAAAAGATATGCCGGGGGTGAACCCTGGCATAATACAGCACAGCCTCAAAGTAAGCCCGGAAGCAAGGCCTGTCCGGCAAAAGAAACGAAGCATCTCAGCCCATAAGGGCAACTTTGTCAAAACCGAAGTCCAGCGACTGTTGGAAGCCAAAGTTATCAGGGAAGTGAAGTACCCCGAATGGTTAAGCAACATGGTCATCGCCACAAAAGAAGGTAGCAGAAAACTCCGGATGTGCATCGATTTCAGAAATTTGAACGATGCTTGCCCGAAAGACTCATACCCTCTGCCGCCAATAGATCGACTGGTAGATTCAACTGCTGAGTATGGGCTCCTTAGTTTCCTAGACGCCTTCAGTGGCTACCATCAAATAAGGATGGACCCCGAAGATGAAGAAAAAACCGCCTTCATCACGGAGGGAGGAAATACTGCTATGTCAGAATGCCCTTCGGGCTAAAAAATGCAGGAGCCACCTACCAAAGGTTGATGAACAAGGTCTTTAAAGACCAAATGGGGAGAAACATGGAGGTGTATGTTGATGATATGATAGTCAAGAGCAAACTACCTGGCTATCACGTTGCAGACCTAGAGGAAACTTTCCAAAAGCTCAGAGCCTTCGGGATTCGGCTCAATCCTAAAAAATGCATCTTCGGGGTAACCTCAGGAAAATTCCTTGGATACATGGTATCTGAAAGAGGCATTGACGCTAATCCCGAGAAGATTAAGGCACTGCTTGAGTTCCGAACTCCTGCCACAGTTAAAGACCTGCAGAGGCTCACCGGAAGAATAACCTCTCTGAGTAGGTTTATTTCCAGGTACGGAGATAGGTGTCGACCCTTCTTCAAAGTCCTCACAAAGGCAGCAAAGATGGAAGGCGACCTCGGAAGGAATGATCTTCCTTGGGACGAAGATTGCCAAAAGGCCTGGGAAGAACTCAAAGTCTACTTGGCTAGCCTGCCGACTCTGCGACAACCTCGGGAGGGAGAGCCACTCGTATTGTACCTCGCCGTCACGGAGAAAGCTGTAAGCTCGGTCCTCGTGAAAGAAGAAGGGCCAAAGCAATGGCCAGTCTATTACGTCAGCAAATCCCTGCATGGCGCCGAAGTCAGGTACCCTCTGCTTCAAAAAGCTATATACGCCTTGGTGCTTGCAGGGAGAAGGCTGCGACCATACTTTCAGGCTCACCCCATCATCGTCCGAAGTAGTCTACCACTACGGGATGTTATGAAGAAAGTTGATCATTCGGGAAGGCTCTCCAAGTGGTGCATAGAGCTTGGCGAGCACGAAATCATATATGAGCCTCGGAAGGCCATAAAGGCCCAAGCACTGGCAGATTTTATCGCCGAAATACCCACCACTGAGGACAGCCACCAAGATCCGAACGAGGGTGAGCCAGAATGGACCTTGCATGTTGACGGAGCCTCGGGTTCCGAACACCAGGGAGCTGGAATAGTTATCAGAGGACCCGAAGGCCTGGAGGTAATGAAGGCTATCAAGTTTAGCTTCAGCGTCACAAACAATGTGGCTGAGTATGAAGCCCTCATAGCGGGATTACGCTTGGCCAGAAGGATTGGCGTGAGAAACTTAAAAGCTCACAGCGATTCCCAGCTGGTAGTTCGGCAGACGGCAGGAGATTATGGGGCGAAGGACCCAACCTTGGCAAAATACCACGAGCTGGTAGCAAAGCTCATCCAAGAGTTTGACGCCGTACGGATCGAAAATGTACCTCGGCGGAATAACACTGAGGCAGATTGCTTGGCGAAGTCAAAAACATACACCGAGGTGCTAGATCACCCGAGCATCTCAGTGCTGAGCATAGTGACCTCGGGAAAAGGATGGAAAGATCCCATAAAGAGATACCTCGCAGAAAATGTGCTACCCGAAGACCTCGGCGACGCTGCAAGATTGCGAAGACGCTCCGGCCGATTCTTCCTGATTGGCGAAGAGTTATACCGACAGGGATATGCAAACCCGCTGCAAAGATGCGTGGATGAAGAGGATACTGAAATGGTCCTTGAAGAGGTCCACGAAGGCATGTGTGGTTCACATATTGGAACTGATGCCCTTGCGGCGGTGATACTTCGCCAAGGATACTTCTGGCCTACCCTGAGAAAGGATGCAAGGCAGTTCGTCCGAAAATGCGGAAGTTGCCAGAGACATGCGAACATCCAGAGGGCACCCTCGGAAATGGTAACCTCGGCAGACTATCCTTGGCCCTTCGCTGTCTGGGGTATAGACCTTATTGGGCCACTCCCCTCAGCACCCGGAGGCGTGAAATTCTGCGTGGTAGCAGTAGACTATTTCTCCAAATGGGTCGAGGCAGAACCCCTAGCAACTATCTCGGCAAAAGAAGTGCAAAAGTTTGTGTGGAAGAACATAGTATGCAGATTCGGCGTACCAAGGGTACTAGTGGCTGATAATGGATCCCAATTCATAGACAAAGGATTCCAGGAATTTATCAGCGACCTCGGAATAAAAATGCACTTCGCCCCAGTAGCTCACCCCCAAAGCAACGGGCAGGTGGAAGTATCTAATAGGACCATAAAAGATGGCCTGAAAAAGAGACTGGGGGAAGCAAAAGGGAAATGGCCAGGAGAACTCCAAAGCGTATTATGGAGTTACCGAACGACGCCCCGAAGAGCCACAGGGGAGACTCCCTTCTCACTCGTCTTCGGTACAGAGGCTATTATCCCAATAGAGATAGTTCAACCTTCAGTACGGGTGCAAGTATTTGATGAAGGTGGAAACGACCTCGGCCTCAGAACCAAGCTCGACCTCGTCGGCGAACACAGAGAAATAGCCGAGCTGAGAAGAAAAGCTTTTCAGCAAAGAGTGGCCGCGACTATAAACTTACGGGCCAGGCCAAAAGAAATCAAGAAAGGAGACCTCGTTCTCCGAAAGGCTGACTTTGCGCCCCGAAGGCCATCCCACGGAGTACTTCGCGCAAACTGGGAAGGACCTTATCTGGTCCTCGCCGAAGTACGAAAAGGCGTGTACAAACTTGGCGATGCCGAAGGCGTAGAATTGAAAAACACTTGGCGTTCAGACGCCTTGAAAAAATTCTACGCCTAAGCTTGAGCGAAGGAATCATACTGTACGAAAAATATTCTAAGTACAGAAGTATCTTGAGAAAATTTCTTAAGTGCAGAATTGTACGGAATTCCGTGAAGATGCTCGCGATGAACACAGATATGACTTTCCGAAGTCCCTTGAGCCATCACGCTCGGGAAAGATGGGAAAAAATCTCTCAGCGGTACTCGCCGTAATAAGCGCAGAGACAGTTTTCCGAAGTCCCTTGAGCCATCACGGTCGGGAAAGATGGGAAAAAATCTCTCAGCGGTACTCGCCGTAATAAGTGCAGAGACAGTTTTCCAAAGTCCCTTGAGCCTTCAAGCTCGGGAAGGATGGAAAATAAAAAATCTCGCAAAAGGTTTTTTAAGTCTTTTGAGCGAACATGCTCGGGACAAGGGGAAATGAAAATTTTTGACTGAAAGGTTTCCGAGGTCCTTCGAGTGAATGTATTCGGGACAAAATGGAAATGCAAAAAGACTTAGTCAAATTCTTCAGACTTTCCAAAAAGCCTCTGGAGTGAACAGGCTCGGCCAAGGGAAGGTAAAAGAGTTTCTTTGATTGCAGGTTTTCCGAAGTCTCTTGAGCAAATGCGTTCGAGGCAATGAAAATAAAGAAACTTGAAGAAACACTTAGCCAAAAAAGTCTTCATTAAGGAGTAAGCTGCTTTACAATAAAGAAGTGCCCGAAGAAGGAATACAAAATAGAAGGGAAGGAAAAGGGGCCCTAAAATAGCCTAAGGGTTCGCGGCGTCCCGAGACCCACTCGCTTGCCCGCCCTTTTCCACCACCTTTGGCGCTGGAATTGAAGGAGGAAGGTTCAAATGTTCGACCTTGGACCATTCCCACCGAGGTCCCCCAGGAATGTTTAGAGCCTCTAGAAAAGAGAGGTCCAGATCTGGGAACCTCTGGAGGACTTGGTGCCGAGCAAGGCAGAAGCCGTCCTGAAAAGGCGACCTTGGCCATTTGATCAGACTTGTTCTTCTCAAGCTCGAGGTCGTCAAGCTCGTCCTTCAGATCCGCGATCTCCTCTTCCAGCGCCTTTATCTGCTCCTTTCCCTTCGGATCCTTCTTCAAGGACACGACCTCGGCTGCAAGGATGTTTTTCTCAGCTGTCAGCGCCAGTATGATCTTGTCAGATTCTGACTTATCCTTTAGAAGCTCCTCGTTGGCGGCCAGCATTCCATTTATCTGCTCGCCGAGGTCAGCAATCTTCTGGGAGGAGTCCTTCTCAAGTTCTTCTTTCTCCTTCCGGAACTCCTCCCGAAGGGCAGCAACTTTCTCCTTCACAGCATCCGCTAGCTGCTGGTTTTTGGCGATCAACTCCAGGCGTGTGGCCTTCGCCTTTTCTAAAGTATCTAAGGCCGTAGTTCGGAACACAGCCTCCCTGGCCACCCGAACTCGGAGGTAGCCAGCATACCCCAGCAGCTGCGAAGAAGATAAACGCAAGGTCAGTAAGAGCCAAACACTTAGGAAAAAATTGAAGGAAATAGGTCTGAAGAGTATACCTGAGCAGCATGCTCGGTAACTTTCACGGCGAGATCGTTGTCCTCCGGATAGGTCGCCCCAATAGCCTTGAAGGAGGCCTCAGTAAGCACCCCCTTCGAAATTTCCTTCGCCATTTGAGGACAGTCCTCGGAGTACAAATTCATGTCCTCCGTGAACGTCCAGAAAGGCTCCTTTGGTATCTTCCCTTGCGGGATTTTGGCATCCCGAAGAGCTCGCTTCCGAGCATGTTCGGCCGCCCAGTCAGGGGTAGTCAACTCCCCTGCATGGTAAGAATGAGAAGGAGATTAAAGACAAAGAAGGCAATCCAGAAAAAACAAAGGAAGTACACTTTGTCTGGAAACAAACCTGGTGGAACCTCGACAACGACGTCCTCGGAGTCCTCGGCCTCCTCGGTCGAAATGCCCTTGCCCTTCCGCCTGCGCCGCTCCTCGGCAGAAGGTACTTCTACCACTACATCAAGGAGGGCCTGCGACGCAGTAGGACTTTGGGGAGGGACGTCGGTTGGAGGGACCTCGGAAACGCAGTCTCAGGCGCCGGAATCTCGTCGGTTGGAGGCTCCTCAGCAGTCGGCGAATTTCTTCTAGGGACCTCGGCCGAATCATCAGGCGGCAAAGTGACAGCAACCTCGGCGTCCTCGTTTCCCTCCCCAATACTTTCCAAAGGGGAGGAAAGAACAGTCTTCTTCGCCCGTTTAGCCGAGGGACCAGCACCAACGGACTTCCGCCTTCGGGAAGCCGCCTTCTTTGTCTGCTCCCCCTTCTCCACTTGGCCGGAGAAAAGGGACTTGTAATAGGCGGCAGTCCCGTCGCCCATCTCTGAAAAAGGAGAGAAGAATCAGTGTAAGTCCGAGGAAAAAACAGCAAAGGAGTAGAAGATGACTCACTTTCGACAAGCTTTTCGAAAGAAATTTCCTCCTTAAGAAGCTTGACCAACCAGGAATCCTTCCCGGCGATGGCAGGAGCTGGCATCTTGAGGTCAGTCTCGTGCTCCTTTACCACCTTTAATTCCCGAAGGACCTCTTCGGTCATCAACTTCCAGTTGATTGGAAAAGGGTAAAGGGCGCGCGGAGCGACCTCGGGATCCCAGTCAGAGACAGCCCGAATGCGGGCGTCGAAATCCCCGAACACGGGAGCCAACTCTGGGGTCAGCAGCATCCTCGGGTCAACAACGTCCACATCCAGTGTTCCCTGAGCCCATTTGGTCAGAACGTACGACCAGGCCTCGTCCATCTTCAGGAAGAAGAACTTCTGTTGCCACCCCCGCCAGTTGCCACCCCCGCCAGCTATCCTTAGTGGCGAAGGTGAACATGAATTTCTTGCTCCCGGATCCCCGAGGTAGCATGAAATAGAAGCCACCCTTCGGGACCACAGAGAGCTTGTAGTACTGCATAAAGATTATGAAATGGGGTTCTATCCCGAAGACGCCACACATGCAGAGGTAGGCGTTAAAATAGCAGAACGATTTCGGGGGAAGCTGGTTCACAGCAATGCCATGAAATTTGCAGAACTCGCACACCATCTTCGGGGGAGGATACCGAAGACCGGCCTTCAGCTGGGCTCGGAAAACGGTAACCTCCTTACTATGGTTTGAAAAAGCATAATGGCTAGAACGAGGCAGCCTAGTAATGGCGTAAGAGGGAAGAAAGAATTTTTTCTTCCACCTCTCTAACTTTGCAGGGGTGGTGCAACAAGGATGGGCTAAAAGAGGCTGCCAGCTCTCAGGAATGGGCATTTTCGACATGAAAACGAGTTTGAAAACGGAAGAAAACAGTTTCCAGAGAAAAACTCAAAAGAACAGAGGGATCAAAACGCTCTGGAAAACAAAAACCCACCGAAAGATTTGCCAAAATCTGAGGACGCCGTTGTGAAAGTTGGCTGGAAAAAAGCTCTGATTAAGGTAGCTCCGCCACAGAAAGCAAGAAAGTGCAAGAACAGGGGCAAAGCAGAGAAAAGAGCAGAAGAAAAAGCAAAAGGAACTTATGATGGAATGGGCTATTTATAAGCCAGAGGTGGGTAACCGAAACATCGTCATAAGTACCCTTTGGAGGCGAACCATCGCCGTAACTGCTCTATGCACCTGAAAAGGCACGCCCTCTGTAACCGACGTGACTCTCTTCCAATGGCAAAGCGCCATGTGTCAACCACTGCGCAGAAATGGGGGACACGTCCTTTAGACGTCCCTTGAAAACTGGGACACGTCTTCTGACATCCCTGGAAAACTGGGACGCGCCGCTCAGACTGACATGCTTGGCCAAACAGACCTGCAGAAACAAAGAGCAGGCCAACTCGAGGACGCCAAGAGACAGGCTATGGCCGAACAGCCCATGACCTTCGGGCAAGAGGTGTATCTTCGGCACAGGCTCTGCCTCGAAGACACCAAAGAACAGGCCAAGGCCGAAGAGCCCATGATCTTCGGGCAAAAGGCGCATCCTCGGAACAGGTTGAGCTTCCAAAGAGACTCCCATAAACAACCTCGGAAAGAGATGCAAAACCGAAGTCTTCACTTCGGCTTTCCAAAGGGGGGCATGTGATAGCCAAACGCTATCGCCTCTATCTGGCCGAACTCCCTGCCACAAGAATGGCCAGAAGAAGCTGGCGCTACCCGAGAAAAGGTGTGATCATGCACCTCGGGAGATAGCCGAAGAGCTCCGAGCCCGGCACGCCAGGAAAACCCGAGGACACTACTTGCCCCCCCAAGGTTGTGAACAGATCGCCTTCGGAAAAGCGGCACCAGACATAGCGAGCCGAACATGATATCCCCGAAGGCGGAACTCCCTGAAACTGGGAACCCCCGAACTGAGGGCTTGTTTCCCGAAGAGGCTCTGTCCGTACCAAAGGACGACCTCACCTAGGGACCTCGGGAGTACGGCAGGAGCATTTATGGAAGCATTTAAGGAAGCCTCTGACACGTCCTTTCACAGACGTCACAAGCCGCCTCAAAAGGCGCTCTGACACACGGACGCCATCAGAATCACATCATGGCCCATCTCAGCACATGGCTCAAGGCAACCTGCTACCAGCTATCTGTCTCCTACGCCCAGAAATTCAGGAACATCCGACCGAACACGTGTCGCGATCTGAACGGGCTAGGCGCTCCTATAAATACCAGGAATTAATACTTGACAGGGGGTTGGTTGGCAAAACACTGCTCCCACACTCTGAGAAAATTACCAGGCAAGACTCTTCAGCCCTGTGTGCTATTACCTTTGCCTTTTTCTCAGCCAACCACTGACTTGGGCGTCGGAGGCTCCCCCCCCGGAAAAACACTCCGGGGGCCTCCTAACCCTTTGTTTCTGAGCTTTCAGGCACACTCCCTTGGGCGGACCATCTTCCAGGCGTTCTTCCTCCTAGAAGTCTCTCCACCAGTCACCATGACTTTAAACGATGAGGCCCCCGGCCATCAGATTGAATCTTTTGAAATACCCATGACTAGATTCCCTATTTTACTAGGCTATGTCAAACACTTGAACAGGGATATTCATCATCGGGCTACTTTCGATGAACACCTGAGTAAATGTTGTGGATAGCTCCTAAAATCCGGTGATTATTCCTGGTGCGAGGGAGTTATACGACGCGGTAGCTAGTCCTGACAGCATTACTTTAAAACTTTTGCAGAAGGTGGCATCATCAGCCTCATGCAACACCATGCTCTTTTTCTATTTGGTTAGATGAGCTTGGGGGTCATATCTCCTATCATAACTTTTGAGACAAGGTACTCAGAAGTCATTGCGCATAGGAACCTAAACAACTGCACGAACAAAAGGGGCCTCATCTCCTATGAAGGTTTTGGACAACCTTGACCATACAGGCTTTTGAGACACTTTTTTCTTTACCTTATCCAACCTTCCCAAGATCTTTTCAATTAAAATGGTAGTACTGCCTTATTTGCATTGCTGGGAATGATGTGGCAATGGGGAATAGTGCTTCCTTACGGGGGAATAACTTCACTGGCAAGGGGATGGAGTCTTTTCTTGAGGAGAGGGACACTGTCGCTGAGCATCCCTTTGGTCTCATGATCTTGGCCTCATTTTATTGTGATTGTGAGACAACAAATTCTACATCAAGGATTCATTACAAGGGCTTCTGCTAATCGGGCTTTAGCGCGGTAAACAATGAAATCTTCTGAAATATGGTTCTGGGGAAGGTGTTGTTGCATGTGAATGAGCCTGTGACCACTGTTCGTCAAGTTGTTGTGTCATTTTGGCCACAGTGGAATGCTGAAAGTCTTGGAAGAAGCCCATTGCGACCGTTAGAGGACATTCATCCTTAGGTAAGGAAGGCTTGAGAGGTGGTGGATCTGTCATCACGGGAGGCTGAGGGCCAAATTGGGACTTTGGAACTTCTTTGTCCTTAGAATGCCAAGTCTCCATAATGAAGAACTGGAAGGGGTTTCCCATAGATGGTGCCAAGTGATGCCCCAAGACAACTTCTATGTATAACATTGTCACCTCCATAGTATTTTTGGTTTGAATAGCACCTACAGCAGGATGAAATGAAGGTTAGGGTGTTATCACCACACAAACATGGGAGAATGACAAGTGTGTCATAATGGCTAAAAACCATTATATTGTGTAATTCTCACCATAGTGATTGAAGTGTGGGGGGTAAAAGGCATGATCAACACCTCCTTAAAAATGTTCCATGTTGGTAACTTGGCCCTAAAGAAAAGCCTTAAGGATTGCTTGTTTGTCAAGCAACCAATGGACCTTTTTGTAAGGTTTTGGAATTTCGGGTACTCAATTGCAAAACTCTCAAGAAAGAGACTTGGAGAGTTATGGGAAGGATATGAACGGCATGAAAGTGCTATTGGAGGACCAAATTGCTCATGGAAGACAAGTTTGGACAAAGGAAACACTAAAGGCAACCAGGACCTAAATGTCTTAGTGTAAACCTTAAGGTGTTCAAGCTTTTGACTTAAGTCTAAGGGTGGAATTGTGGGGTTATCCCACCATGGGGGAGACAGCCAAGACTTGATAATTAGTCAAAAATGTTTGGCACAAGTGTAACAATGAGTTTAAGACAAAGAAACCATAATTAGTGAGAAAGAAAATGACATAAAGCAAGGTTAAGCTTGTTAAGTGTGTTTTGTGCCCTTAAGCTCATTTAAGGCCATCTAAGTGGCCAAATCACTTATCCTTCTCTCATTTTCATCCTCCTCATACCCAAGAAATAGGCATACTTCCTCCATAGCCACCATACCTCCAAGATTGAAATTGAAGGCAAAAGAAAGCAAGAAAGGGCAATTGGAAGCTATGTGGTGCTAAGACTTGAGTGCACCTAGGATCAAGCTCAAATTTCAGCATACCCATCATGGTAAGGGTTCTCCTCCTCTCATGGATTATTTATTGTATTTTCAAGCATCCATGGAGCTAGGGCTAAGCTTGGAAGAGATCCATGAGCTTGATGAACCAAGCTTAGTGAGAGGGGTGCACTTATTGAAGGTTTTGTGACCTAGTGTGAAGTGCACAAAGATGGAAGTGAAATAAGAGTTTTCTAAAGTTTCCTAGATTGTTTACTATATTTCCAAATATCCATGAAGCTAAGACCATGCTTAGAAGAGAGCAAAAAGCTCCAGGAACCAAGTATAGGTTAAGGGGAAAGAAGCATGGCAAGGTTTCAGCCTTAGTGTTACCATGCTAAAGATGGCAGCAAGCAAGAAGGGTTCCTAGAGCCCAAAGTTAGTACTAACTACTATTAAAATCCTCCTAAGACCAAGCATTAGCTTGAGGAGGGTTGCCATAGTGATTTATTAAAGTTTATTGCATGTTTTACGGACTAATCTATGGTTAATGATGTTGCTACATCTCATGTGTTTGTTGGTTGTGAATGGCTACTACATTTGGTTACTACATCTTGTGATAGTCGAAGGGCTATCGCCCCCTGAAGGACTTCACATGTTTGCACCACCCTTGGCTAGCACACCACCTCTGGTCGAAATAGACATGACAAAACCCCGGCAAAGAGTGGGCCTCAGCACCCTCGGACAAGCCGGATAGGCTTTACCCTCAAGAAACCCATGGGACCAACTTCGGTCAGAAGGGCTTACCACCCTTCCCGAGGGTGATGTCGCATCGACCTCACGTGCCCAAAACCACCTTTGGATACTCTTTGGGCCACACTTAGAGCGCGCTCAGAAAGTGCCATCATCAGGTACCCAATCCTGACCTCGAGAGAGCCCAACCGAAGGTGCCTCGTACAAACAAGGGACCTCCTTCCAAAGGAGCTCACCTCCCCGACTGAGCTCTGTACTCTGAAGGAGTTCGGTCTACCGAAAAGGCCACGTGGACATACAACAACATGACTGAGGAGCATCTGACGCAAAAGCCTCGCACACACCCCTGACACAGGCACCCCTGTCATAGCACCGTCGCCGGCACCCTTGGTCAGAAAGGCCTAAGGCCAACTAGAGGAGCCCTCTGCAGAGGTACAGACTAAATCGGGCCGAACACGTGTCACCATCTCAGCAGGCTATGCCAAATGGCCTTCTCCCTACGCCATCCTATAAATACTTGCACAGTGCTTTCATAAGGACAACGAAGAGGTAACAGAGAATTCTTGCTATACTCTGCTTACTATTCCTTTTCCCTACAAAGTATTGACTTGGGATTCGGAGGCTCCTCCCCCAGAAAATATTCTGGGGAGCTCTTAACCCTTGTTTTTCTGAGTCCTTGCTGTCCTTCTTGCACTGGAGGCCCCTCATCCAGGCATTCCCTCACTAGAAGTTCCTGCTCCAGGCTCACCATGTTGCACAATGAAGATGCGGAAGGGCATCATTTGGCGCCATCTGTGGGAATCCTTTCCCAGGTCACTATCATAGAGACTCAGCGTTCCAAAGACAAGGGGCTCCCGAAGTCCCCCTCTGCGCTAGAGGCTCAGCCGACGACCAAGTAACCCACTGCAGAGACTTCTACGCTAGAGGACGACCGCCCTCTAATAGTGACGTTAGGGAACGAGAATTTGATTCTTGGTGCCTATGTTGTGCTTGGAACTTAGGTGGTACTTTGGTGAGCTTAGTGGATTGGAAAAGAGTTTGATTTTTGCTTGTTGCTTGGAGTTGAGGTAAGGGAGTTATGTTTTGAAGTTCAATTCATGCTAATAGCATTAGTTAGAGGATATGGTTGAATTGTGGTGGACTATGAGGTTTGTGAGGATTGGAATGATGTTACAAGGCATCATAGATTGGCTTGTGATAGTTGGTTGTGATCTATGCAGCATGTTTTATGTGTATGTGAAGTTTGGAGGCATTCCAATCATGTTTGATATGTTTGGGAGGTGTCCAAAGTTCATAGAAGCAAAATCCATGAGAATTCTATAGAATTCACAGATTGGCGACGCATCGCCAATTTCAAGTCAGTGCCCACGATGCGCCGCCAATCCTAGAAAGAGTTGGCAAAATGTCACCAATTGTGGCGACGCGTCGCCAATACAGGAGAAAGTTGGCAAACCCATGACCACAAGCAAGTTAGCAGAATTTTCCAAGTTTTGCTAGTTAGGAGGGTTGGGGGGAGGCCTAAGGGGATTCTTAGGGTACCTTGGGGTCTAAGTATTTCCGGGCTACTCCGAGACTTCCAAAAGTCCTTCAAGACCTAGGAGTTTGCTTGAGTTTTGGATGGTTTTATGGTTACTTGTACCATAAGCAAGAAAACTAGCTTACAAAGATTCACAACTAAGTACCACTAGGTAAGGTGAAAGGTTTAGAACCCTTGGCGACCTAGCCATGCCATTAGCCACGAGGTTGCAAGGTGAAACCTTGGTACACCTAGTCGACAAGGTCTTTATGGCCTAGTCTACAATAGTCCCACCATAATTCCCATGTACAACATAAATGGGAGAGGTTCAACTGGTGATTTATCACTAGTTAGGCGGGCAAGCTATGCTTGCTAGAGGACAAGGCAATGCCTTGTAGTTCAAGGACCAGGATGAGGAGAGGTCTTAAGGGACCTAGTTGTATATGCATATATTTCAAACCCTCAAGCTATATGAGCTCACGGCAGGTTACATACGTTATCATATATGGAGTCCTTAGTAATTTTCTTGCAAATACAATAAAGACCCTTACCGAGAATGTTTCTGTTCTCACTCCCTAGTTATGTTGTGTAGATTCTGAAGTTGTTGGGTTGGGTAACCGTTGAGGGTTATCACGGTAGTAGCTTTTGTACAAGGTATTGTACTTGAGAATCCCTATGATTCTCGTCTACATAGGTAACTTGTTGGTAAAGTAATAGTACTAACTAGAGTCTTCCTTTGGCTATAGAGCCTATTAGCACTTGGACAAGGACTTTTGAGACTCGCCACTGGAACTTGCATCCAAGGTGGGAGTTAGTTCAAAAAGAATTCAGTTGAGGCTTGTATATATAGTACTCTTAGTTGCGTCCATAGTGATAGCCGAAGGGCTATCGCCTCTCTCAAATACATGCTTCCTGCCAAAAGTGTGGCCGGGAAACTTGGCATCATCTGAAGGAAGCGCTATCACTGACCTCGGAATAGGCGAAGTCAAACGCCTCGAACTCAGGACTTCTGCCAGAATGTCAGGAATTTCAAAGATGTTGCCAGCTCCCCCGGGGGACCGAACGGATCATCTTCGGGAATAAAGAACCAGCTATGGCAAGCAGGAAAGACTCTCCCTGAAGACGGAACCCACGAACCAGGGGAATCCCCGAACTACGGGCATAATTCCGAAGAAGGGCATCCGTACCAAAGGACAGCCTCGCCCAGAGGACCTCGGGAGTACGACATGAGAATTTAAGGAGCCTCTGACATGTCGCCCACAGGCATTACACGCTGCCTCAAACAGGCGGTCTGACGCGCCGACGCCGTTCGAGTCTTGTCACAACCTGTCTCAGTCCAAGACTCAAGGGGCCTATAAACGGCTACTTGTCCCCTACGCTCGAAGGTATAGAAAGCATCCGACCGAACACATGTCATGATCTGTAGGGCCTGGACACTCCTATAAATACCAGGAAACAGACCCTGGCAAAGCATCCGACCCTCTCCCCCGGAGAAAACACAAGCAGGCAAGGCCTTCTAACCCCTTAGTGTTCCTCCTTCATCTCCCCTCAGGACACTGACTTCGGCGTCGGAGGCTCCTCCCCGGAAAAATACTCCGGGGACCTCCTAACCCTTTTTTGTGAGCATTTCAGGCACGCTTCTCTGGGAAACCTTTGCTCCATACATTCTTCCCTTTAGGAAGTCCCTCCCGAAGTTATAATGTCACCCGACGAAGATGCTGCGGGGCATCATTTGGCACCGTCTGTGGGAACTCACTCTCACATCGCCGTCATTGAAACTCAGCATTCAAAGGACAAGGGACTTCCTAAGTCCTCGTCCGCGCCTGAGGCTCAACCGGCTACCGAGCAAACTCTTCCAGGGACCTCGTCACCTAAGGAAGAACGTCCACTAGTCATAACTATGAATTTTTTGCATGACTTTCAACGCTCTTTTGTGGCTGAAATGACACAGCAAATATGTTAGGCACCTCCTAAATGCTTGGCTTCGGCCAAGGAGAACCAAGGAAAATGAGAGAAAACAGAAAGGGGAAGTAGGAGGGACTATGGAAACTAGTACAGTGACATAGGTGCAAAACTGGAGACTTTCGGGACTTAATTGCATATAGAAAATGTACTATGGGAAAGCTGACAAGAAACAGAGAAAGGGGACTAAATTGTGCACTAAGTTAAGTGGTACAATTGAAGCTGCAAACTTAAGGATGGAAATTGTGGCCATGCAAAATTTTATGATGGCTAGTGCAAGACTAGACCATTTGTAGGAGACAACAATGATTGCTAGTCAAAATCTTGTCTTCCACTAAGTGTACTATTCACTAGTTAACTAAACAAACTAACTAGTTTGTTGTTTAGTTATGGCCGGTTTTACAATGGAGTTTATGTGACTTTAGTACTTGTGTTGTTTACTTGCTTGGCATTTTGGGCCAAGAATGGACTAAAGTGTCATTGGAATCAAGGATTTAGTGGCGGCATTGAGCACATGGGGAATGGAAAGCCACATTGCACCATGCAAATTTTTGGAAGGCCAAAGTTAGCATTTTAGCTAATTAAACTTTAAGACACTCGGCCGAAACTACCAAGGCCATTTTCCTTAGTTCATTTTTGGGTTTCCTTGTTTTGTTTGGCCGAGCGTTCTTCCTTGAGTGCTCATCCAAATTTCTCCTTAAAGTCAAGCTAATCTTGGAAGCTTTTGAAGAATTCAAGCTTGAGATACTTGTTTCGGCCTTAGTTCACTTGGAAATCAAGCTTGTTCTTGAAGATTGAAGGAAGGCCGAGCCAATTGAGCTAGGGTTCTTGAGGTAACCTTGGCATTTCCTTGAATCCATGGTATTTTCTTCCATGAACAAGGGATTTAAGTGCTAAATTAGTGTTGGATTGGGTTAATTGGACAAGCTTGGTGTCGGTTTAAGAAGTTGATGTTGGCCAAATGTGTTGGATGATTGAGCTTGATGTTCCTTTTCATTTCCATGGAAATTAATCCATGACTAAGTGTGTTGCTGCCTATTTATGTTTGTGCTAGGCAAAACTTGAGCAAAGAACATCAAGTTGATCAAGTGGAAGTTCGGCCGAAAGCTATACTTTGAGGTAATTCATGTCCAACTCTTGTTTACATGGCATTGATGCCGTCAGCCTTGTTCAATGATGTGTTGGTAAGAGTATGTTGGGTTGGAATGGTGAAGGACAATGTATCTAAAGATGGACATTATAACCGAAAGCTAGACTTGAGGGGAATGGTGCATTTTATATGAATACATGGTAATGATGCCATGAGAAATGTTTAGTAGTAATTTGGTGATTATATGAGGAACTAAATTTGATGAAACACATGGTTATGTGAAAAGGGACATATGGCCGAGAGCAAGAGTTGATGTAATTAGGTGTCAATCACTTGATTACATGGTGATTGTGCTATGAACAAGCTTCATTTGTTGGGTTTTGAGCATGTACATTGAGTTAGTTGATGAAGCACATTACTATTTGATTATGAGTTTTTAACCGAGAGCTAAGCTTATTGGAAATGGTGTGTTTTACCTGGTTACATGGCATTTGTGCCATGAGCAAGCTTATTGGATGTTTAGATGCTTATGTAGTGAAATGGAATACTGAGTAGTGCTACTATGAGGAGTTAGGCACTTTAGCCGAAAGCATGGTTTGGTGTGACATGGTGCATTTCACTTGGGTACTTGGTACTAATGCCATGGATGATGTTCATTGATGATTAGAATATCATGTGGTATGTTAGAATGATGGGCAGCACATGTATATAAACTTGGGCCTTTATGGCCGAGAGCTTAAGTGTATGTTGTAGTGTCCTTCATAGAAATCATGGTAGTTAGTCCATGGGTTTGTATTGTTAATGCCTATGTATTGTTATGATAGGCATTGTGGTTGAAGGACACTTGGACATTTGAAGTTGGCTTGAGACCGAGAGCTATTGAGGTAGGGTTCACTGGCACTTGATATTGCTTGGTATTATACACCATGGTTCAAGTGTCTAGAGTGACTAAGTGATGGTTAAAACTTGCCAAATGACCTTAGTTGCTTGATAGGCTTAATGATTATACTTGGTTGTGTTGTTGATTAGCTAATTAACTATGGTACATGTACTAGAAATGCAAGTGAATGTGGCCTATTTGCTTGGCATTTTGGGAGCTCCAAATGGAATGGTATATTGGTGAGTTTTGTGTGCAAGAAATGCACATGGGTACATGTATGGCTTATATGGCCGAGAGCTACAATGTGGAGTGTGGGTGTGTACTTGTGTGCTTTGGTGTTTCTATGTGCATGCTAACCTCAATAATGAATTATTTGACATAGTTACCCATCTTGTATATGTATATGCTTGTTTTTCGTGTCTTGGTGTTTGTTTTGCAGGTTGAGCTATCTAATGGGAGGTTAAGCTTTGAGTGATCACTCAGCTTAACTAAATAGACTCAATATGAGTTGTATGTGTTTTAAGTGAATCCTACTGAGTTATACTCATTGCCCATCCTTTATTTTTCAGGCAAGGACATTCGGCCTGAGTAGAGTTTACTTGCTTGTTGCTTGTGTTTGCACTAACTTTGCTTGTTTTACAAGGTATGTGCCAATGTGTGCTTGGCTTAGCATTTTGGTTTCATTACAAGTCTTATTCTTAGTTGGCCGAGACTTATAACTTAAGTTTACAGGTTGTAGAGTGGGAACTGTCTAGGAGAAGCATGGATACCTGGACCTTAGCTCTGATTGTGGTTTTCACCTTTATGACCATGAACATGGCCATAGGTCTAGTGCTACAGTGTGTACTTCTATATGGGATTTTGAAGGTTTTGTTTGACCATTAGTAGTATGGTCTTGGTATGTAATAACTTGGCATGAATACTTTTAGTTTCATGGCATGTGTAGCCATGTTATGGATGCTAGGTAGACTACCCTTTTTGTGTTAATATGTGTAGTCTTTAACACCTAGACTTGTGATGCTTTATGGGTTTTGTATGCCAAGTTATGTATGGGTTATGGATGGCATTATGCTTGCTTATGTATGCTGGATATTATGGGCCAAGGTTTGGCACCTTTATGTGAATAGTATAGGCTTTGCATCAGGAAAATGTTGTATACAATTATATGTACCTTAGTTGGCCGAGAGCACCATGCTTATATTACTTGTGGTTTTCAGAAATCTAAACCAACCTTGTGGGCTTCTTGGTTGCCATATAGTTAGTACACTTGATGCACACCATGTATGCACTTAAATTGCATTTAAGTGTTGCCTTGCTTGTTATGCAAGTTATTATTTGAAACATTGCTTGTTGTGCAAGTTAGGGGTTTTGGGCCTTGCCCTTGCTGCAAGTTGTTAATGGACCTTTGTTAAAGCCACCTGGGCCACCTCCCAGGCCTCTTAACTTAAGAAAATAAGACCTAAAAGTTGCCTTTGATTGCTAGGCCGATAGCTAGGAACCTAGTTATGAAGTTGGGTTTGTGAACTAGTTTAGGAACTCTTAGGCCAGGGCCTGAGTGAGGTGTGACAAAATAGACCGAAGGTGGCCCCAACCAACTCAGGGCCAAAGGCCTCCCTCGCCAGCACGCCCTCGGGAGAAAAGTCCTAAACCAACCTACCATAGTTCGGGAAGTGGGTATCCGCACGAGGAGTCTTTGACAGAAAACATGCTCCTTGGGACACGACCTACGGGACAAACTGGGTCCAAGCGACCTAAAGTCCCACGCCAAAAGAGCTCATCACCTGACGCAAAGTCCCCATCCCCTCGGTGCTGGAGTCACTCCCCGAAGAGACACCGACAATCTCCCTTCCCAGAAGCCTACAAGCATCAGGAGGAAGAGCCTAGTGCCACGTTTCTTATGGAGAGGATATTAGCAAGGTTGGAAAGAGTGGAAAAATAGGTAGCTCACAAACCGGTCCGGGCAAAGCTGTCTGAAACTTTTTGTGGGGATGAGTCGCCATTCACCCGAGCAGTAGTTTCGGCAGCCATGCCAGGTGACTTCCGGGTGCCTCGGCTGGAAACCTATGATGGCCGAACTGATCCACAGGCCCATCTAACAAAATACAAACGCAGCATGATGATGCACGGTGCTGATGACGCTACCTTGTGCAAATGCTTTGAGGTCACCCTCACAGGACCAGCAACAGCATGGTACAATTCGTTGGCTCCAGGAACCATCAGGGAGTTCCAGGAGTTATCTACGGCCTTTACACAGCAATTCATTGGAAGTCGGCCGACGGCGAAGATGCCTGTCCAGATGTTCGACATAGCGCAGAAGAACGGAGAAACCATCCGCGACTATGTCGAAAGGTTTAACAGAGAAGCCTTAAGTGTTCCAGACTTCCGCCCCGAAATACGCATTCTCGCCATGACACGGGGCCTTCGGAGGGACTCACAGCTGTTCTACGAATTTTCCAAGGATCCTCCGGACACGCTTGGCGAATTCTACCGAAGGGCCGAGCAGCACATGACGGCCGAAGAGCTAAGGATGGGTGGACCGAAGTCCGATCACATCCGCGCCGAAGGGTCCAGCCAGCAAATGCGGTATTCAACTGACCAGGCGGGACGACCTCGAAGAATTAGGGGAAGGAAACCCCCAACCTTCACACCCCTGAACACCACGAGGACCAACATCCTCATGACAATGGAAAGACAGGGGACCCAGATTCAGCGGCCAAGGGCCATGACCGCTGATAATAAAAAGAACATGAAGAAGTTCTGCCAGTTTCACCGCGACCACGGCCACGACACCGAAGACTGTTTTCAATTGAAAAAATACATAGAGTCGCTGATAAAACAAGGCCAACTTCGGCGATATCTGCGAATGCCTTCCCCGAAAGGGAGAAAAGAGGAAGAAGGAAAGGCAGATGACGAGGACTACGACTCCGACAGACGGAGGAATAGAAGTCCGAAGAGGCGTCCTCCACCTCCGGCGGGAATAATACAAACAATTACGACAGGACTCCCATCCTCGGAAAGAAAGAGGAAGGCCAGAGAAATATCAGTGATGGAATATCAGAGTCCGACGAAAAAGCTGGCCCGCAAGGATGGTTCCACTGTCATCTTCCCCCATGACGATCCGCTTTTGGTCATGGCGAGGATAGGAAACTGGGACGTCAAGAGAGTGTTGCTTGACGATGGATCAAACGCTGACGTCCTCTTTTCACATCTGCTGCCAAACTTGGGCATATCCAACAGCGATCTCAAGCCCGTCACTTCGCCTACTTTCGGGGTAGGACCATCCGAGCTACCCGTCCTCGGATGGATCGATCTTCCCCTAATGATGAAAGGAACTTCGGTGGACGGGACAGCTGAATTATTCGCCTCCACAATGACAAGGTTTATTGTCATGGATGTTCCTTCATCATACAACGCCATCATTGGGAGGCAAACACAGGGAAATCTGCACATTCGCCCTGATGTAAAATACTTAACTGTCACTTTTGCCACCAAGGATGGAGACGCAGAAATCTTCGTTGATCAGGGCGAAGTAAGGAAAGTGTTCGTCAAGGCACGAAAAGCTCCAGTAAACAACTTCGCGCAAACTGTAGAAGCAGAGGCTTTACCAGGTGGAAAACCAAAAAAGGGCGAGGCAGAAGATCCCGCGAAGGTAGAAATGGAAGAGGTAGAACTTGTCCCAGGCCGAAGTACCCGAATAGGGAAAAACTTGGCCGAAGGAGACAAGAAAAAACTTGTATCCTTTCTACTGATGAATAAAGACCTGTTTGCCTACTCGCCGAAAGATATGCCGGGGGTAGACCTTCGCTTAATACAGCATAACCTTAAAGTAAGTCCGGAAGCAAAACTTGTCCGGCAAAAGAAACGGGGGATCTCAGTCCATAAAAATAACTTCATCAAAACCGAAGTCCAGTGCTTACTAGACGCAGAAGTAATCAGGGAAGTCAAGTACCCCGAATGGTTGAGCAATGTGGTTATCGCCACAAAAGAAGGGAGCAGTAAGCTCCGAATGTGCATCGACTTCAGAAACTTGAATGATGCTTGCCCAAAAGACTCATACCCTCTCCCACCAATAGACCAATTGGTGGATTCGACTGTCGAATGCGGACTCTTAAGTTTCCTAGACGCCTTCAGTGGGTATCACCAAATAAGAATGAAGCCCGAAGATGAGGAGAAGACTTCCTTCATCACAGAAGGCGGAACGTATTGTTACATCAGGATGCCCTTCGGGCTCAAAAATGCAGGAGCCACCTACCAGAGGTTGATGAGCAAGGTCTTTAGCGACCAAATAGGGAAGAATATGGAAGTCTATGTCGATGACATGATAGTCAAGAGCAAACTACCTACCGACCACATCGCAGATCTAAAGGAAACTTTCCACCAGCTTAGAACCTTCGGGATTTGCCTTAACCTCGAAAAGTGCATCTTCGGCGTAACCTCGGGAAAATTTCTTGGATACATGGTATCAGAAAGAGGCATTGAGGCTAACCCCAAAAAAATTAAGGCTCTGCTCGAATTCCGAACTCCCGTCACAATAAAGGATGTGCAAAGACTCACTGGAAGGATAACCTCTCTTAGTAGGTTTATTTCCAGATATGGAGACCGGTGTCGAGCATTCTTTAAAGTCCTCACTAAGGCAGCAAAAAAGGAGGGTAACCTCGGAAGTGATGATCATCCTTGAAATGAGGACTGCCAAAAGGCCTGGGAAGAACTCAAAGTCTACTTAGCCTGTCTGCCCACTTTACGACAACCTCGCGAGGGAGAACCCCTCGTGTTATACCTCGCAGTCTCAGAAAAAGCAGTAAGCTCGATCCTTGTTAAAGAGGAAGGGCCGAAGCAATGGCCGGTTTATTATAAGCAAGTCCCTGCATGGCGCCGAAGTCAGATATCCCTTGCTACAGAAAGCTATATATGCCCTGGTACTGGCAGGGAGAAGGCTACGGCCATATTTTCAGGCTCACCCCATCATCGTCCGAAGTAGTCTACCTCTACAGGACGTCATGAGGAAAGTCGATCATTCAAGAAGGCTTTCCAAATGGTGTATAGAGCTTGGCGAACACGACATTACTTATGAACCTCGGAAAGCCATAAAAGCTCAAGCCTTGGCAGACTTTATTGCCAAAGTACCCATCACCGAGGACAGCCATATGGATCCCGGTGGAGGTGAGCCAGAATGGACCTTATATGTCGACGGAGCCTCGGGCTCTGAACACCAGGGAGCTGGGGTAATTATCAAAGGCCCCGAAGGTCTAGAAGTAATGAAAGCCATCAAGTTCGGCTTTAACGTCACCAACAATATGGCTGAATACGAAGCTCTCATAGCAGGGTTACGCCTAGCCAGAAAAATTGGTATAAAAAACTTAAAAGCCCACAGCGATTCCCAGCTGGTAGTTCGACAAACAGCAGGGGACTACGGGGCGAAGGACCCGACCTTGGCAAAATACCATGAACTGGTAGCAAAGCTTATCCGAGAGTTTGACACCATACGAATCGAAAATGTGCCTCGTCGAGATAATGCCGAGGCAGATTGCTTGGCAAAGTCGAAAACATGCACCGAGGTGCTAAACCACCCGAGCATTGCAGCGCTGAGCATAGTAACTCCGGGAAAAGGCTGGAAAGATCCGATAAAAAGATATCTCGCAACCAGTACTCTCCCCGAAGACCCCAACGAAGCGGCGAAGGTACGGAGACGCTCTGGTCATTTCTTCCTAATTGGGGAAGAATTATATCGGCAGGGATATGCAAATCCACTGCAGAGGTGTGTTGGCGAAGAGGATACTAAAATGATCCTCGAAGAAGTTCATGAAGGCGCTTGTGGTTCGCACATTGGAACCGACGCTCTAGCAGCAGTAATACTTCGCCAAGGATATTTTTGGCCTACCCTAAGAAAGGACGCTAGGCAGTTCGTCCAGAAGTGTGGTAATTGCCAAAGACACGCGAATATCCAAAGGACACCCTCGGAATTGGTAACTTCGGCTGACTATCCCTGGCCCTTCGCAGTTTGGGGCATAGACCTCATTGGGCCACTCCCGACAGCGCCTGGAGGCGTGAAGTTCTGCGTAGTCGCAGTAGACTATTTCTCTAAATGGGTCGAGGCAGAACCCTTGGTGACTATCTCGGCAAAAGATGTGCAGAAGTTCGTATGGAAGAACATTGTATGCAGATTTGGCATACCGAAGGTACTAGTAGCCGACAATGGGTCCCAGTTTATAGACAAAGGGTTCCAAGAATTTATCAACAACCTCGGAATAAAGATGCACTTCGCCCCAGTAGCTCACCCCCAAAGCAATGGGCAAGTAGAAGTATCTAACAGGACCATAAAAGATGGTCTGAAAAAGAGGCTGGGGGAAGCAAAAGGGAAATGGCCAGGAGAGCTCCCAAGTGTGTTATGGAGCTACCGAACAACACCCCGAAGAGCCACAGGGGAGACACCTTTTTCACTTGTTTTCAGTACGGAGGCTATCATCCCAATCGAGGTAGTGCAACCATCAGTGCGAGTCCAAGTGTTTGATGAAAGGGGAAATGACCTCGGCCTGAGAACCAAGCTTGACCTCGTCGGCGAACACAGAGAAATAGCCGAGCTGAGAAGAAAAGCTTTTCAGCAAAGAGTGGCCGCAGCTATAAACTTGCGAGCCAGGCCAAAGGGAATAAAGGAAGGGGACCTCGTTCTCCGAAAGGCTGAATTTGGACCCCGAAGGCCATCCCACGGGGTACTTCGTGCAAATTGGGAAGGTCCTTACCTAGTACTTGCCGAAGTACGAAAAGGAGTTTACAAGCTCGGTGACGCCCAAGGCATAGAATTAAAAAATACATGGCATTCGGATGCCTTGAAAAAATTCTATGCTTAGGATTTTGGTGGGAAAATTGTATTGTATAAGTACAAAAGACTTAGCCAAATTTCTTGAACGTAAAGTGTACAAGTTAGAATTTCGCAAGGGTGACCGCCATGATAAGCGTAAAAATGATTTTTCGAAGTCTCTTGAGCGAACGTGTTCAGGACAATGGGAAATGAAAAATTTCTAAGTACAAAAGACGTAGCCAAAATTTTTCAAAAGAAAGAAAGAATCTTTATTAAGATAGACTTGCTTACAAGAAAGAGGAGATGCTTGCTTACAAAGAAGAGCTACCAAAAGAAGGAGAAAAAGAGAAGAAGGCAAAGGACCCTAAGGCAAGCTAAGGAATCTCGGCATCTCGGGAGCCACCAGTTCCTGCGGCCTCATCCACCGCCTTCGACGCCGGAAAAGGGAAGGGCAGTTTAAGGTGCTCAATTTTTGACCAAGACCACCGAGGACCCTCAGGGATGTTTAGGGCCTCCAAAAAGGAGAGGTCCAGATCTGGGAACCTCTGCAGAACTTGATGCTGAGCGAGGCAAAAGCCGTCTTGAAAACCGACCTTTGTCATCTCTTCGGCTTTCTCCTTCTTGACCCCTAAAGCGTCAAGTTCATTCTCCAGATCTACGATCTCCTTCTTCAGTGCCTTCGTCTTCTTCTTCTTCGGCTCCTTCTTCAAAGACTCGACCTCGGCCTGGAGCGCGGCCTTTTCAGCAAGCACCTTCGCCAGGAGAGCCTCAGACTCTGACTTCTCCTTTTGATGTGCTTCGTTTGCCGAAGTCAGCTCCGCCACCTTGGAGCCAAGGTCAGAAATCTTTTGGGAGGAGTCCTTCAAAAGTTCCTCTTTTTCCTTCGCGAACTCCTCCCGAACGGCAGCAACCTCCTTCTCCACAGCTTGAGCCATCTCTGTGTTCTTGACGGCCAAGTCAGAGCACATGGCCTTAGATTTTTCCATGTGAGTCTAAGACCAAGAATCAGAACGCCGCCTGCTTCACCGCCCGAAGTCTGAGTAGGCCAGTGTACCCCAACAGCTGCAAAGAAGTAAGAACAAAAGTCAGTTAGGCAAAAAGTGGGCCAAACACTTAGAAGAAATCAAAGGGAAACAAAACAAAGGCCTGAAGTATACCTGGGCAGCGTGCTCGGAAACGTTTGCAGCGAGGGACTCATCGCTCGGGCACGCTTCTGAAACGGCCCTGAAGGAGGCCTCGGTGAGGATCCCCCTCGAGATTTGGTTGGCCATGTACAGGCAGTCACCGGAGTACAAGTTCATGTCTTCCCTAAATGACCAAAACGGTTCCCTCGGGATCTTCCCTTTCGGGACATGGGCATCCCGAAGAGCCCATTTTCAGGCGTGCTCGGCTACCCAATCCGGGTATAGCAGCTCCCCTGCATGGCAAAGCAAGAAATTTATCAAGACAAGGAACCCTTAAAGAAATAAAGGTACCACAACTTGTCTAAGAAAATGAACCTGGTGGCACCTCCGCGACGTCATCGTCGGAGTCCCGGACCTCTTTGGCAGGAATCTCCTTACCTTTACTCTTACAACGCTCCTCAGCAGAAGGGACTTCCACCAAGGCGTCTAGAAGAGCCGCCGAGGAAGAGGGACTCCGAGAAGGGGCGGCAGCGGAAACCTCGGCCGGCGGAACAGCAGCAGCAGCATTCGACTCTTCGCACGCCTCCTCAGGAATTTTTGCCTGAGGAGGAGGCGCGCCTTTCTTTGCCCATTTGGCCATGGATGGCCCAGCCCCAGATGATTTCCGCCTTCGGGAGACGGCCTTCTTCGTCTGCTTGCCTTTCTCTGCTTGACCGAGGAAAAGGCACTTGTAGTAGGCAGCAGAGTTGTCGCCCATCTCTGAAAAAGAAAGGAAACATCAGTGTGAGTCCAAGGTAAAACTATAACAAAAGAACCCTGAGATAACTTACTCTCAAAAAAGGACTCATAAGTGACTTCCTCCCTAAGGAGTTGCACCAACCAAGAGTCTTTCCCAGCAGTAGCAGGAGCCGGCACCCCAAGGTCTGTCTTGTGCTCCTTCACCACCCCTAGTTTCCAAAGAACCTCCTCGGTCATCAGTTTCCAATTGATAGGGAAGGGGTAAATGGGGTGCAAAGGGACCTCAGAATCCCAGTCGGAGACTGCTCGGATCCGTTTGTCGAAGTCCGTGAATATGGATGTCAACTCAGGAGTCAGCATAATCCTTGGATCAACGACGTCCATCTCCAGCCTTCCCCGAGCCCACTTGGTCGGCACGTGCGACCAGGCCCCCTCCATCTTCAGAAAGAAAAACTTCTGTTGCCACCCTCGCCAGCTGTCCTTGGTGGCAAAGGCGAACATATACTTTTTGCTCCCTGATCCCCGAGGTAGCATGAAGTAAAAGCCACCCTTCGGGACCACAAAGAGCTTATAGTACTGCATGAAAAGAATAAAGTGGGGCTCTATTTTGAAAACGCCGCACATACAAAGGAAGGCGTTGAAGTAGCAACAGGAGTTTGGCGGAAGCTGATTTACGGCAATGCCATGGAATAGGCAAAAGTCACAAGTCATCTTCGGAGGAGGGTACCGAAGTCCGGCCTTCAGTTGGGCTCGGAAAACGGTAACCTCATTTTGGCGGTTCATAAAACTGACCTGGTCAGGTCCAGGAAGTCTGGTGGTGGCGTAAGAAGGAAGAAAGAACTTGGTCGGTCCATCTTTCCAATTTTTCTAGAGGTCGTACAGCAAGTATGAGACAAAAGAGGAAGCCAACTTTCGGGGATAGGCAAACAGTTGGCGAAGACATTTTTTCAGAAAAAGGCCAAAAAAATTGACTTCGGGAAATCTTAAAAATCAAAAGACTCTGGAAATCAAAACCCACCAAATGTTTTGCCAAAATTTGGGTTTGAAGCCGCCGTCGTGAAAGGTGGCCGAAAAACACTCCGTCAAAGAGCATCGCAAAAAAAAGGGGAAGATGCAAGAACGATTAGAAGGCAGGAGGGAAGCAAAAGCAGAAGCAAAAAGAGATTATGACGGAATAGAGGTATATATAGGCCGAGGAGGCGAACCGGCGTCATAAGTACTCCGCGAAGGCAATCGCCATAACCGCTCATTGCGCGTAAAAAGGCGCACCTGCTGTATCCGATGCAGTCCCCCCTAATAACAAGCTGCCACGTGTCAGCCATCGCGCCAAAAGAGGGACACGCCTTCTGACACCCCTAAACCCTGGGCGCGCCGCTCCAGACTGACACGCCTGGTTACGAGACACGACGTTACGCAGACCTACAAAAGGAGAGAAGTAGGCTACCTCGAAGACACCAAAAGACAGGCTATGGGCGAACAGCCCACGTCTTCAGACAAAAGGTTCATCTTCGGAACAGGTATTACACCCAAGGCCCCGAACGATGCTCTCCGAAAAGCTGACAAGCCGAAGTTTCCAATTCGGCTTTCTGAAGGGGGGCCTGTGATAGCCGAAGGGCTATCGCCTCTCTCAGTACATACTTCCTGCCAAAAACATGGCCGGGAAACCTGGCGTCATCAGAAGGGGGCACTATCACTGACCTCGGAAGGAGTGAAGTCAAATACCATAAACTCAGGACTTCGGCTAGAACGCTAGGAATTTCAAAGATGTTGCCGACTCCCTCGGGGGACCAAGCGGATCGCCTTCAGGGATAAAGAACCAGCTATTGCAAGCAGGAGAGAACTTCCCCGAAGGGAGAACCCTCGAACCAGGGGACTTCCCGAACTACAAGCATAACTACAAAAGAAGGCCATCCGTACCAAAGAACGATCTCGCCCAGAGGACCTCGGGAGTACGGCATGAGCATTTAAGGAGCCTTTGACATGTCACCCACAGGCGTTACACGCCGCCCCAAACGGCACTCTGACACGCTGATGCCATCCAGGTCTTGTCACGACCTGTCTCGGCTCAAGGCTCAAGGAGCCTGCAAACGGCTATTTGTCCCCTACGCCCGGAAACACAGAGAACATCCGACCGAACACATGTCATGATCTGAACGGGCTGGGAACTCCTATAAATACCAGGGAACAGGCCCTGGCAAAGGGATCCCCGATCCGACCCTCTCCCTCTGAGAAAATACAAACAGGCAAGGCCGCTAAACCTTTTAGTGCTCCCCTTCTTTCACCTCTCAGGACACTGACTTGGGCGTCGGAGGCTCCTCCCCGGAAAAAGATCCTGGGGACCTCCTAACCCTTTTTTTTGAGTTTTACAGGCACACCCCTCTGGGAAACCTTTGCACCAGACGTTCTCCATCTCAGGAAGTCCCTCCCGCAGTCACGATGTCTTCCAACGAAGATGCCGCTGGGCATCACTCTTCGCTGACACACCTCTGCAGTGGACTCACGTACCATTGCCGGTATAACTCCTTTCCGATCAGGAAAGATCATCCAGAATGTCTTCGCACTTTTGCTGTTACAAGTGGGTCTTCAAGAAGCTCTGAAGTCGTAAGGTACTTTTTTATGGGATTTTTCCATCCTATTTCTGAGGTTGCTATGTGATGGCCTGGGGCCTCATAGCTTATAGTCATGGTGACTGGTGGAGAGACTTATGGGAGGAAGAACGCCTGGTCGACTGGACCGCCTAAAGGAGAGTGCCTGAAAGCTCAGAAACAAAAGGTTAGGAGGCCCCCGGAGTGTTTTTCCGGGGGGGGAGCCTCCGACGCCCAAGTCAGTGGTGGCCGAGAGAAAGGCAGAAAAGATAGCACAAAGGGCTGAGGAGTTTTTGCCTGGTAATGGGAGCCGTATTTTGCCAGCCAACCTCCTCGTCTGGTATTAAGTCCTGGTATTTATAGGAGTGCCTAGCCCGTTCAGATCGCGACACGTGTTCGGTCGGATGCTCCTGAATTTCTGGGCGTATGGGACAGATAGTTGGTAGCTGGTTGCCTTGAGCCATGTGCTGAGACGGGCCATGATGTGATTTTGATGGCGTCAGTGTGGTAGAGCGCCTTTTGAGGCGGCTTGTGGCGTCTGTGAATGGATGTGCCAAAGGCTTCCTTAAATGCTTTCATAAATACCCCTGTCGTACTCCCGAGGTCCCTGGGTGAGGTCGTCCTTTGGTACGGACAGAGCCTCTTCGGGAAACAAGCCCTGAGTTCGGGGTTTCCCGGCTTCAGGGAGTTCAGCCTTCGGGGATATCATGTTCGGCACGCTATGTTAGGTGCCACTTTTCCGAAGGCGATCAGTTCACGACCCTGGGGGGGGCGAGTAGTGTCCTAGCGTGCCGGGCTCGGAGCTCCTCGGCTATCTCCCGAGGTGCCTGATCACACCTTTTCTCGGGTAGCGCCAGCTTCTTCTGGCCATGACTGTGGCAGGGAGTTCGGCCAGATAGAGGCGATAGCCTTTGGCTATCACTATGCTCATTATTGCTATGCTCAGGTGACTTAGCACTTCGGTGGACTTTTTTGACTTGGCCAAAGTATCTCCTTCAGCATTGTCTCGATGAGGCACATTCTCGATGTGTACCACATCAAACTCTTGGATGAGCTTTGTTACGAGGTCATGACACTTTGCCAGGGTGTGGTCTTTGTGGCATAGTCCCCTGCTATCTATTGGACCACTAGCTGAGAATCGTTGTGGGCTTTTAGGTTTCTTACACCAACTCTTCTGGCCAGGCGCAAACCTGCTATGAGAGCTTCATATTCCACCACATTGTTGGCAACATTAAACCCAAATTTGATATCCTTCATGGCTTCCATACCTTCAAGACAATGAAGAATTATTCCAGCTCCTTTTTAGTGATCGCGAGGTAAAGTATGAGGGGTTCTCTTTCTCGAGGTTGCCGGAGTGTTGGCAGATGAGTTAGGTAGACTTTAAGCTCTCCCAAAGTCTTTAGGCAGTCTTTGTTCCAAGGTCGCACCTTGGTTCTGAGGCCACCTCCATTTTTTGCTGCTTTAGTAAGGACTTTGAAGAACGGTTGGCAGTGATCCCCATATCTGGGGATGCATCTGTTGAGGGACGTGATTCTCCCCATGAGTCTTTGCACATCCTTGGTCGTCGTGGGAGTTCATAATCCTAGTAGGGCCTTGACCTTCTCTGGATTGGCGTCAATCCCTCTCTTTGATACCATGAATCTGAGGAACTTACCCACATTCACCTCGAACATGCATTTTTCAGGGTTGAGACTAATTCTGAATGTCAGTTGCTGGAATATTTCCTCTAAGTCTATGATATGACTACTAGTAGTTTGCTCTTAACTATCATATCATCAATGTAGACATACATATTTCTCCCGATTTGGGAGTCGAAGACCCTATTCATCAACCTCTGGTACGTGGCCTTTGCATTCTTAAGCCTAAAGGGCATTGATGCCCAGCAGCATCTTTGTTGGAAGACATTGTGACTTCGGGAGGGACTTCCTGAGAGGGAGAACGTTTGGAGCCCAGATTTCCCAGGGGAGTGCGCCTGAAATACTCAGAAAATAGGGTTAGGAGGTCCCCGGGGTCTTTTTCCAGGGAGGAGCCTCCGACGCCCAAGTTAGTGTCCTGAGAGATGAAAGAGGGGGAGCACTAAAAGGTTTATTGGCCTTGCCTGTTTGTATTTTCTCAAGGGGAGAGGGTCAGATTCGGCCCCTTGCTAGGTTGTGTTTCCTGGTATTTATAGGAGTTCCCAGCCCGTTCAAATCATCACACGTGTTCGGTCAGATGTTCTCTGTGTTTCAGGGCGTATGGGACAAGTAGCCGTTTGCAGGCTCCTTGAGCCTTGAATCGAGACAGGTCGTGACAAGACCTGGACGGCGACGGCATGTTAGACCGCCGTCTGAGGTGGCGTGTAACGCCTGTGGGTGACATGTTAGACGTACCTTAAATGCTCATGCCGTACTCCCTAGGTCCTCTGGGCGAGGTCGTTCTTTGGTACGGATGCCCTTCTTCGTGAGTTATGCTCATAGTTCGGGGAGTCCCCTGGTTCTAGGGTTCCGCCTTCGGGGAAGTTCTTTTCTATTTGGAATAGCTGATTCTTTATCCCCGAAGGTGATCCTTTTGGTCCCCCGGGGGAGCCGATGATACCTTTGAAATGCCTAGCATATTAGCCGAAGTCCCGACTTCGTGGTGTCTGACTTCGCTCCCTCCGAGGTCAGTGATAGTGCCTCTGTCGGATGACGCCAGGCTTCTCGACCACATTTTCATCAAAAAGTATGTGCTGAGGGAGGCGATAGCCCTTCGGCTATCACAGGCCCCCCCTCCGAAAAGCCGAATTAAGTCAACACCATTTTTTTTGGTTTCATTTCGGGCTTCCTTGCTTTCTTTTGATCGAGAGCTTGCTCATGAACTTCATTCACCATTTGGCTTGAAATCAAGCAAGTCTAGGAAGCAATTGAGGGAAACAAGCTAGAAGACTTGGTTTTGGCACAACATCGCTTGGAATCAAGCTTTGTTCATGAGAAATGGAGAAGAACCAAACCAAGGCAAGCTAGGTTTTAGGTATTTCTTGTTATCTTTCCTTGAATCCATGGTATTTCTTCCATGAACAAGGATATTGAGTGCTTAAACGATGTTAAGCTAGGTGAATTGAGCAATTGTTATGTTGAAGTGAAAACCTAGTCTTGGCCGAAAGAATCATTTGATATAGCTTGGTGTTCTCCGTCGTGTACATTGAAATTTATCCATGATTCAAGTTAATTGGTGCCTATTTGATCTTATGCTAGGCAATTTTGAGCAAGGAACATCAAAGTGTTGAAGTTAGTGTTTGGCCGAGAAGCTCATTTTGAGGTAATGTTATGTTCTTCATTTGATTACATCGGAATGGTGCCATGAATAAGGGTAATTGATGATTTGGTGATTATATGATGGATTACATTGATGAAGAACATTAAAGTGTGAAAATGGGTATTATGGCCGAGAGCATGGATTAGTGTAATTAGGTGTTCTTCATCTAATTGCATGGTAATGGTGCCATGAACGTTGATTAATGATGATTAGGTGATTGTATGATGGATTGGATGAGTGAAGAACATTAGTGTTTGGCAATGGGCATTATGGCCGAGGGCTTGAAGTAGTGTAATTTGGTGTTCATCACTTGCTTACATGGTAATAATGCCATGAGTGGTGTTCATTGAGGATTAGATGATCATGTAATGAGTTAGTTTGATGGATAACACAAATATGTGGAATTGGGCATTGTGAATGAGAGCTTAAGCTTGTATGTTGTAGTGTCCTTCATTGAAATCATGGTAGATAGTCCATGAGTAAGTGTTGTTGATGCCTATGTATTGTTATGGTAGGCATTGTGATTGAAGAACACTTGGGCATTTGAAGTTGGTTTGAAACCGAAAGCTCTTGAGGTAGGGTTCACTAACACTTGATGTTGCTTGGTAATGTACCATGGTTCAAGTGTTTAGAGTGGCTAAGTGATGGTTAAAATTTGCCAAATGACCTTAGTTGCTTGATGGGCTATTGAAAATACTTGGTCTACTTGTTGATTAGCTAATTGACTATTGTACATGTACTAGAAATGCAAGTAAATGTGGCCTATTTGCTTGGCATTTTGGAGCTCTAAGTGGAAGTGGTATGTTGAAGGTTTTTTTTGTGTGCATTGTGCACATGGGAACATGTATGGTTCATTATGGCCGAGAGCAAACATGTGGAGTGTGTGTGTGTACTTGTGTGCATTGGTGTTTCCATATGCTTGCTAACCCCACTTATGGTATTATGGATTATTTGCTATGGTTAATTATCTTGTATATGTATGTGCTTGGTTTCCTTGTCTTGGTGTTTCTTTTGCAGGTAAAGCTAGCTAATGGGAGGTTAAGCTTTGAGTGAATACTTAGCTTAACTAAATAGACTCTTTTTAGAGTTGAATATATATGAGTGAATCCTACTGAGTTATACTCACTGCCCATCCTTTTATTTCAGGCAAGGACATTCGGCCTGAGTAGTGCTAGCTTGCTTGTTGCTTGTGTTTTGCACTAATTTGCTTAGTTTCCAAGGTATGTGCCAATGTGTGCTTGGCTTATCATTTTAGGTTCATTACAAGTCTTATATCTTTGTTCGCTGAGACTTATGAGCTAAGTTTGCAGGCTGTAGTTGGAGACTTGTCTAGGGGAGGCTATGGATGCTTGGACTTTGGCTCTGATCATAATATTTGCTTTCATGACAATGAATCAGGCAATTGGGTTGGTGTTGCAGTGTGTACTTTTGTATGGAATTCTCAAAGTCCTGTTTGACCATTAGTGGTCTTCGTATGTAAATACTTGGCATGTTTAGCTTTTGGTTTCATGGCATGTAGCCATGTTGGACACTAGGTAGACTACTCTTTTGTGTACATATGTGTAGTCCTTGATGCCTAGACTTGTGTTGGTTTTGTTGGGTTTATATGTCAAGTTATGTATGGACTTATGGATGGCTTTATGCCTGTGCTTGGATACTAAATGTTATGGTCCAATGTTTGGCACTTTTATGTGATTAGTTATGGGCCTTGTCTTATGGAAATGTTGTGCACCAGTATGTGTATGTTGTTGGCCGAGAGCATCATGTGCATTATACCTATGGTTTCAAAATCAAAAACCAACATTGAGGCTTCTTGGTTGTCATATAAGTAGCACACTTGATTGCACACCAATTATGCACTTAAAACTTCATTAAGTGTTGCCTTGCTTGGAATGCAAGTAATCAATATAAGCCTTGCTTGTTGTGCAAGTTAGTGGTACTGGGCCTTGCCTTTTTGCTGCAAGTAATTGTTGGTCTTGTTTTAAAGCCACCTGCGCCACCTCCCAGGCCTCTCAACTTAAGAAAATAAGACTTAATGTTGCCATTGTTTGCTTGGCCGAATACTAGAAGCTAAATTTTGAAGTTGGGCTTGTGAGTTAAATTAGAAACATATAGGCCAGGGCCTGAGTGAGGTGTGACAGGCTTTGTTTGGTATCAGAGCCTGTTTGATATTATGATCAGAGCTTAGCCTAGACAATGTCTCCTTTAGGTCTAACTTATATAAGACTTGTATTATTTTGGATATATGTGAATATCTGCAATTGAAAGTGCAGGATGAGGACTAGAGGCAGGGACAGGGATTCCTTGAGAGAGGTAGAAGGCACTGCAGCCCATCATGTAGAGGGATTGCAGGAAAATGTGCCTGACACTCAGGCTGAAGAAGTGGAGTATAATGTGGCCGAAGAGCCCACTGCCAGGTACCAAGGACCTAGACCTAGTAGAGACAGACAGGAGAGAATGGAAGTGATGATGAAGTCACTACATGCCACTGTGGCTCAACTTGTGCTGGGAATGCAATCCTTGGCTAGAGGCCAAGCCCAGAATCAGGATGAACTAGAACCAGTAGAGGCAGAAGGGAGTAGGAGGAGAAGAAGGAGGCCTGGCAAAGAGCCAGTAGGTTATGACCAGTTTAGCAGGGCTGGAGGTAATCAAGAAGAGGAAGAAGCAGATGAGGAGAGGAGACACCCAAGAGCCAGGAGAATAAGATCAGAGGTAAGGCAGGAGCCCAGAATTGAGGAGGAAGAGGAGGATGACAGCCCTGACATTGAAGAGAGAGATGCATATATATACTCCAGAGGGACTGAACCCTCTACTGAGGAGACCACAATGAGGAGGAGATCAAGCAGATCATCCAGGGGTAAATCCAGTAGTAGAGAAGAGAATAAAAGAAGGCATGGTAGATGAGGACTAAAGGAGGGCCGGTTGGAGGGGTTCCTGGCACTGAAACCTCCAGTCTTCAGAGGAGGATGTGACCCAGAGGAGGTAGAGTTCTGGGTATATCAGATAGAGAAGGTATTGGAGAGGATGGAGGTCACTTCCGCACAAAGAGTACTGCTAGCCACTTTCAGGCTAGAAGGAAATGCTGAACTCTAGTGGAGGGCAGTGCAAAGGAGCTATCAGGAGAGGAACCAAAGGAGACATCCAGACAGGAGGAGGTCTATGAGGTGGGCTGATTTTCTTAGGGTCTTTTGTCAGCAGTATGTTAGTGAGGCACAGAAAGACCAAAAGCAAGTTGAATTTGACCAGTTGGAGCAGGGGAACATTAATGTGCTAGAGTATAAGCAGAGGTTCAATAGTTTAATCAGATATGCTCCACAGTATGAAGGACAGGAGGAGCTGAGAACCAAGAGGTTCATTAGGGGTCTAAGACCTGAGCTGAGACAAATCCTCAGACAAATTGGAGCCAGAGACTACTACACAGTCATGCAGAGTGCACTGGCTCTGGAGCAGAAATTCCAGGAACAATTCAAAAGTGGGCCTGGAAGTGGAAGTGGAACAAAGAAAGGACAAACATCAAAAAGGCCGAGAGATGAGAAAGATGCAGGTGGGAGCAGGAAAGAAAACAAGAAGGAAATAGGACTACAGCCACAACAGTATGGTCCTCAGTGCAACACATGTGGAAAGTTTCATGGCAATGAGCCATGTTTTAAAGCTTCCACAGGGTGCCATAGGTGTGGAACCCCAGACCACTGGGTGAAAGATTACCCAAAGAGGGGTGAAAGTGGCTAGAAGTCGCTGGGAAATTTTACTCCCAGAGGACCTAAGGGGCAAATGCCTATGCCCCAACTGAGGACTCAGGGGCTAGCCCAAGTTGGGAGGCCAGCACCAAGAGTACCTCAGGAGCAGAGAAGGCCTAGTACACTTCCAGGAATGGTGTTTCAACTGGAATCTTCCAGGAAAGAACAAGAAACACCCGAGGCCAAGGGCAATGGAAGGGAAACTAGTCAGCACAAGACTAGCAGAAGGGCCTTGAAAGGTACAATTTACCTTAATGGCCAGTTAGTATCTGTTCTGTTTGATACTGGAGCTTCATTGTCTGTAGTATCTAATAGCTTGGTTAAGGCCATGAATCTAGAAGTAAAATATATGACCAACATGTACTTGGTGAAAACTGCCGGCAATGAGGTCTTGTTTGCTTATTACATGGTTGAAAACTGTGAGCTACAGATAGGCAAGCTGAAACTGAGAACCAATCTCATAGTGCTAGAGACACATGGCTATGATGTGATTTTAGGCATGAACTGGTTAGAAGAGAATCGAGTCATTATTGATTGTCAGGCCAGACAATTATTATTGCCTGGTGGAACAGTATATGATTTGAACAAGCCCTTAGAGTTGGCTATGGACTGCCACTTAAAAGTGCTGGAAATGATAACTCCAGAAAGTGAACAGGAGTACCTGGGATTTAATGACCAGGAAGCATCAGAAGAACTTAGGAAAATACCTGTAGTTCAAGATTTCCCAGGAGTCTTTCCTACAGACTTGCCTGGTTTGCCACCCTTAAGAGAGATAGAATTTGAAATTAAGCTGGTACCAGGAGCAGCACCGATATCTACTGCTCCTTATAGAATAGCAGTGCCTGAGATGGTAGAACTCAGGAAGTAGTTTGATGAACTACTAGAAAAAGGGTTCATTAGACCCAGTGTGTCTCCTTGGGGAGCACCTGTGCTGTTTGTGAAAAAGAAGGATGGAACCCTTAGGCTCTGTATAGATTACAGAAAACTAAATGCATTGACCATAAAGAATAAGTATCCTCTTCCAAGGATAGAGGATTTGTTTGATCAATTAAAAGGAGCAAAAGTGTTCTCCAAAATTGATTTGAGGTCTGGCTATTTCCAGCTAAGAGTAAAGGAAGAAGACATACCTAAGACTGCTTTCAGGACTAGGTATGGACATTTTGAGTACACAGTGATGCCATTTGGGCTCACTAATGCACCTGCATTCTTTATGGACTTAATGCAGAGGGTGTTCAGGGCACACCTAGATCACTTTGTGGTGGTGTTTATTGATGATATCTTGGTATACTCCAAGGATGAAGAAACTCACAAAGAACACCTTAAAGTAGTGCTTGGCTTGCTCCAAGAACATCAGCTTTATGGAAAGCTGAGTAAATGCAAATTTTGGACAAAAGAAATTGGATTTTTGGGTCATATAATAAATGATCAGGGATTGGCTGTAGATCCTGAAAAGGTAAGATCAATCCTTGATTGGAAGCAGCCCCAAAGTGTAAAGGAAGTCAGAAGCATCCTGGGGTTAGCTGGCTATTACAGAAGATTTGTACCAAAGTTTTCTGTTTTAGCAACTTCTATGACTCAGTTAACCAGAAAGAACCAGAAATTTGTCTAGGAAACCCAGTGTGAGGAAAGTTTTCAAGAACTAAAGAGGAGGCTGACTATAGCTCCTGTACTAGTCCTGCCTGACCCTGAAAAGGAATATAAGGTGTTTACAGATGCCTCTCATGTAGGACTAGGCTGTGTTTTGATGCAAGAAAAGCAAGCAATTGCTTTTGGGTCTAGCCAATTGAGACCACATGAAAAGAAATACCCAGTGCATGATCTGGAATTGGCTGCAGTGGTATTTGCTCTTAGCCAATGGAGGCACTATCTTCTTGGTAATAGATTCCAAGTATTTACAGACCACAAGAGTCTCAAGTAGCTTTTCACTCAAAAGGATTTGAACATGAGACAAAGAAGGTGGTTGGAATATTTGAAAGATTTTGATTGTGTAATTGAATACACAGCTAAAAAGCCAATGTAGTGGTACATGCCTTGAGTAGAAACTATACTAGAATACTCAGAGGGGGTGAGGTTGAACATAAAGCAGAAAACCTAAATATTACCCCCCTTGCAAACCAATGGTTAGCTAAGGAAGGTGAGCAGTTGAAAGTACTCACTATTACACCAGAATGGAAAGAGCTTATTAGGAAAGCTCAAGCTGGTAATAAAGAGCTAGACTCAATTTCTGGCAAGAATAAGGGAGAACTATTCCAACGTTTTTCCTATAAGAAGGAGTGCTACATTTCCAGAATAGGTTGTATGTGCCTGAAAAGGACAACCTAAGAATTCAAATACTGGAGGAAGCTCACTCTAGTAAGCTGGGTATGCACCCAGGGGCCACAAAGATGTACCATACTCTCAGAGCACATTTTTTGTGGCCTTATATGAGAAGGGATATTAATACACTTATGGCTAGTTGTGAAACATGCCAACAAGTGAAGGTAGAGCACCAGAGACCAGGGGGAAAGCTACAGAGCTTACCTATACCTGAGAGAAAATGGGGATCCATCTCTATGGATTTTATAGTGGGTATGCCACTGACAATGAGGAGGCATAATGCCATTTGGGTCATTGTGGATAGATTGACCAAGGTAGCCCATTTTCCTCCCATGAATCTTACCGATTCTTTGGACAAATTGGCAAAACTTTATATAAGAGAAATAGTAAGATTACATGGAATACCTGATGATATAGTATCAGACAGGGATCCTAGATTTGTCTCTAGGTTTTGGAAATCCCTGCATCAGGCATTGGGCACCAAGCTCAAGTTTAGTTCTGCCTACCATCCTCAGACTGATGGACAAACAGAGAGAACTATACAAACTCTGGAAGACATGTTGAGATGCTGTGTAATTGACTTCCAGGGTGAATGGGATGTGCATCTCCCATTGATAGAGTTTTCCTATAATAATGGCTATCATTCAGTGATAGGAATGGCTCCTTATGAGGCCTTATATGGCAGGAGATGTGTTACTCCTCACTGCTGGCATCAGCCAGAAGACAAGTTAGAATTAGGGCCAGACATTATTAAGGAAACTACTGAGAAGATTAAACTGATCCAAGCTAGGATCAAAACTGCCAATGATAGGCAGCAAGCCTATGCAAACTTGAAAAGGAGAAGGGACCTGGAATTCTAGGAAGGAGATTGGGTGTGGTTAAAAGTTTCTCCAATGAAAGGAGTAATCAGATTTGGGAAAAAGGGGAAACTAGCACCCAGATATGTTGGGCCATACCAGATACTGGCCAAAGTGGGAAATGTGGCATATCAGCTGGACTTCCCACCAGAACTTCCCCAAACCCACCCCCCCCCTTTTCCCCCCCCCCCCAACCCCCCCCCTCCCCCCCCCATCCCCCCCCTCCCCCCCCTCCCCTCCCTCCCCCCCCCCCCCCTCCCCCCCCCCCCCCCACCCCCCCCCCCACCCCCCCCCCCCCCCCCCCCTGGAAACATACACAATGTGTTCCATGTGAGTTTGCTCAAAAAGTATGTTCCAAGTTACAAGTAGATAGAAACACCTACAACTTGTGATTGTGGCACCCAACCTTACTTATGAAGAGGTGTCAATCTAGTTACTAGCCAGAGATACCAGGAAGTTAAGAAGTAGGTGGATTTCTATGATTAAGGTGCAGTGGAGTAACCACACTCCAGAGGAGGCAACCTGGGAAGTGGAACAGGAAATTGCCTCTAAATACCCTCAGCTGTACCTTAAGTTAGTGAAGAATTTGGAGGACCAAATTCTTTAAAGAGGGAGGAATTGTTAGGTACCTGCTAAGTGCTTGGCTTAGGCCAAGAAAAACAAAGGAGAACAAAGAAAAGCATAAAGGAAGGATGAGGAGAACAATGGAAACTAGTACAATGGTCTATGTGTAAAGATGAAAATTTTCAGGGCTAACCTGCAGATAGTAACTAGACTATGGAAAAACATACAGAAAACAGAGAAAAGGGATCAAATTGTACACTTGAATGAGTGGTACAATTAAAACTATCAACTATAAGTTGATCATTTCGGCCATGCAAGTTTATTGGATGACTAGTGCAAGACTAAACCAAAACTAGTAGACAATAATGATTGCTAGTCTAGTCTTGTCTACCACTAAAGAACTATTCACTAGTTAACTAGTTAAACTAACTAGTTTGTTAGCTAGTTACATGGCCAGTTACACATGGGTGATTATAGTACTTTGGTACTTGTGTTTGTCTTGTGCTTGGCATTATGGGCCGTGCTTGGACTTAAGTGTCATTTGAATCAATGTTTTAATGGTGCATGTGTAACCGTGGGCAAGTGAGGACTTTAGTGAGCAATACAAATAAGTTGGAGTTAAAGACTTGTGTTAGTGCGGACCCCGATGCTCAGACCCCGAGGCTCCGTCAACATATAAAGTCCATTCTGGCTCACTTTCGCCCGGATCCGGATGGCTAGCCTCAGTGGTGGGTACTTCGGCAATGAAGTCTGCCAAAGCTTGAACTTTTATGGCTTTCCGAGGTTCATAAGTGATGTCGTGCTCGCGAAGCTCTATACACCGTTTGGAGAGCCTTCCTGAATGATCAACTTTTCTCATGACATCCCGTAGTGGTAGACTGCTTCGGACGACGATGAGGTAAGCCTGAAAATATGGTCGCAGCCTCCTCCCTGCCAGGACCAAGGCATATATAGCTTTTTGCAGCAAAGGATACCTGACCTCGGCGCCGTGTAGGGACTTGCTTACATAATAGACCGGCCACTGCTTCGGCCCTTCCTCTTTCACAAAGACCAAGCTTACTGCTTTTTCTGTGACGGCGAGGTATAATACGAGGGGTCTCCCTCGCGAGGTTGTCGCAGAGTAGGCAGACTGGCTAAGTAAATTTTGAGTTCTTCCCAGGCCTTTTGGCAGTCTTCATTCCAAGGATGAGAATTACCTCCGAGGTCATCCTCCTTTTTTGCTGCCTTAGTGAGGACTTTGAAGAATGCTCGACACCGGTCTCCATATCTGGAAATAAACCTGCTAAGAGAGGTTATCCTTCCAGTGAGTCTCTGCACATCCTTTATTGTGGCAGGAGTTCGGAATTCGAGCAGAGCCTTAATTTTTTCTGGGTTAGCATCAATGCATCTTTCTGATACCATGTACCCAAGAAACTTTCCCGAGGTCACTCCAAAGATACACTTTTCGGGATTAAGGTGAATCCCGAAGGTCCTGAGCTGGTGGAAAGTTTCCTTTAAATCTGCGACGTGGTCGGTGGGCAGCTTGCTTTTGACTATCATGTCATCGACATAGACTTCCATGTTCCTCCCTATTTGGTCACTAAAGACCTTGCTCATCAACCTCTGGTAGGTGGCTCCTGCATTCTTGAGTCCGAAGGGCATCCTGACGTAACAGTATGTTCCACCCTCGGTGATGAAGGCGGTCTTCTCCTCGTCTTCAGGGTCCATCCTTATTTGATGATATCCACTGAAGGCGTCTAGGAAACTTAGGAGCCCGTATTCGGCAGTTGAGTCTACCAATCGGTCTATTGATGGGAGAGGGTATGAGTCTTTTGGGCAAGCATCATTCAAGTTTCTGAAGTCAATGCACATCCGGAGCTTACTGCTTTCTTCTTTTGTGGCGATTACCACATTGCTTAGCCATTCAGGGTACTTGACCTCCTTGATTACATCTGCCTCCAATAAGCATTGGACTTCGGTTTTGATGAAGTTATTTTTATGGACTGAGATGCCTCGTTTCTTTTGCCGAATAGGTTTTGCTTCCGGACTTACTTTAAGGCTGTGCTGTACTACGCGAGGGTTCACCCCAGGCATATCTTTCTGCGAGTAGGTAAATAAGTCTTTATTCATCAGTAGAAAGGATACAATTTTTTTCTTGTCACCTTTGGCCAAATTTTTCCCTATTCGGGTACTTCGGCCTGGGACAAGTTCTACTTCTTCCATTTCTACCTTCGCGGAACCTTCTGCCTCGCCCTTTTTTGGTTTTAAAGCCTCTGCCTCTACGGCTTGTGCGAAGTTGTTTGCTGGAGCTTTCCTCGATTTGACGAACACCTTCCTTACCTCGCTCTGATCAATGAAGATCTCTACGTCTCCATCCTTGGTGGCAAAAGTGATAGTCAAGTATCTTACATTAGGGCGAATGTACAGGTTTCCCTGTGTTTTCCTCCCATGGATGGCATTGTATGATGAAGGAACATCCATAACGATGAACCTTGTCATTGTGGAGGCGAATAACTCGGTTGTCCCATCCACCAAAGTCCCTTTCATCATTAGGGGAAGATCGATCCATCCGAGAACAGGCAGTTCGGATGGTCCTACGCCGAAGGAGTGCGAAGTGACGATCTTGAGATCACTGCGGATATGCCCAAGTTTGGCAGCAAATGTGAAAATAGGACATCGGCGTTTGATCCGTCGTCAAGCAAGACCCTCTTGACGTCCCAGTTTCCTATCCTCACGATGACCAACAGTGGATCGTCATGGGGAAAGACGACGGTGGAACCATCCTTGCGGGCCAGCTTCTTCGTCAGGCTCTGATACTCCATGACTGATATTTCTCTGGCCTTCCTCTTTCTTTCTGAGGATGGGAGTCCTATCGTAATTGTTTGTATTACCCCCGCCGGAGGTGGAGGGCGCCTCTTCGGAATTCGGTTCTTCCGTCTGTCGGAGTCGTAGTCTTCGTCATCTGCCTTTCCTTCCTTCTCTTTCCTCCCCTTTGGGGAAGGCATTCGCAGATAACATCGAAGTTGGCCCAGTTTTATCAGTGACTCTATGTATTTTTTCAATTGGAAGCAGTCTTCAATGTCGTGGCCGTGGTCACGGTGAAACAGGCAGAACTTCTTCATGTTCTTCTTGTTATCAGCGGTCATGGCCCTTGGCCGCTGAATCTGGGCTCCCTGCCTTTCCATTGTCATGAGGATGTTGGTCCTCATGGTGTTCAGGGGCGTAAAGTTTGGGAGTTTCCTTCCCCGCATTCTCCGAGGTCGGCCTGCCTAGTCAGCTGGATATCGCGTTTGCTGGCTGGATCCTTCGGCGCGAGTGTGATCAGACTTCGGTCCGCCAATTCTCAGCTCTTCGGCTGTCATATGTTGTTCAACCCTTCAGTAGAATTCACCAAGCGTGTCTGGAGGGTCCTTGGAAAATTCATAAAAGAGCTGTGAGTCCCTCCGAAGGCCTCGTGTCATGGCGAGGATGCGTATTTCGGGCCGAAAGTCTGAGACACTCAAGGCTTCTCTGTTAAACCTTTTGACATAGTCGCGGATGGTCTCTCCGTTTCTCTGCACTATGTCGAACATCTGGATGGGCATCTTCGCCGTCGGCCAACTTCCAATGAATTGCTATGTGAAGGCTGTAGATAACTCCTGGAACTCCCTGATGGTTCCTAGAGCCAATGAGTTGTACCACGCAGTTGCTAGCCCTATGAGGGTGACCTCAAAGCATTTGCACAAGGTAGCGTCGTCTGCACCGTGCATCATCATGCTGCGTCTATACTTGGTTAGATGAGCCTGTGGATCAGTCCGGCCATCATAAGTTTCCAGCCGAGGAACCCGGAAGTCACCTGGCATGGCTGCCTCTACTATAGTTTGGGTGAAAGGGGACTCATCCCCATAGAAGGTTTCAGACAACCTGGCCCAGACCGGCTTGCGAGCTACTTGTTTTTCCACTCTGTCCAACCTCGCTAATATTTTCTCCATAAGGATCGTGGCACTAGGTTCTTCTTCTAGGAATGGAGATTGTCGGCGCCTCTTCGGGGAGTGACTTCGGCACTGAATGGATAGGGACTTCACCTCAGGTGACGAGCTCCTTCGGTGCGGGATTTTGGGTCGCTTGGACCCAGCTCGTCCTGTAAGTCGTGCCCCGAGGGGAATATTTTCTGTTGAAGACTCCTCACGTGGGTCCCCGCTTCCCGAACTACGATGGACTGGTTTGGGACTTCTTTCCCGAGGATGTGCTGGCGAGGGAGTCCTTTGGGCCTGAGTTTGTTGTGGCCACCTTCGGTCTATCTGCTGTGTCATTTCAGGCATAACAGAACATTGAAAGTCACGCAGGAAACTCATGGTAATGACCAGAGGACGCTCTTCCTCCGGCGTGGAAGTCCCTGGAAGGGTTTGCTCAGTAGCCGATTGAGCTTCAAGCGTAGACGGGGACCTTAGGAGTCCCTTGTCCTTTGAACGCCGAGTTTCAACAACGGCGACCTGAGGGTGGGTTCCCACAGACGGCGCCAAATGATGCCCAGCAGCATCTTCGTTGGAAGACATTGTGACTTCGGGAGGGACTTCCTGAGATGGAGAACGTCTGGAGCCTAGATTTCCTAGGGGAGTGCGCCTGAAATACTCAGAAAAGAAGGTTAGGAGGTCCCCAGGGTCTTTTCCGGGGAGGAGCCTCCGACGCCCAAGTCAGTGTCCTGAGAGATGAAAGAGGGGGAGCACTAAGAGGTTTATTGGCCTTGCCTGTTTGTATTTTCTCAAGGGGAGAGGGTCAGATCTGGCCCCTTGCCAGGGTGTGTTTCCTGGTATTTATAGGAGTTCCAGCCCGTTCAGATCGTGACACATGTTCGGTCGGATGTTCTCTGTATTTCAGGGCGTAGGGGACAAGTAGCCGTTTGCAGGCTCCTTGATCCTTGAACCGAGACAGGTTGTGACAAGACCTGGACGGCGACGGCGCGTCAGACCGCCGTCTGAGGCTGCGTGTAACGCCTATGGGCGACATGTCAGAGGCTCCTTAAATGCTCATGCCATATTCCCGAGGTCCTCTAGGCGAGGTCGTTCTTTGGTACGGATGCCCTTCTTCGGGAGTTATGCTCGTAGTTCAGGGAGTCCCCTGGTTCTACGGTTCCGCCTTCGGGGAAGTTCTCTCCTGTTTAGAATGGTTGGTTCTTTATCCACGAAGGCGATCCTTTTGGTCCCCCGAGGGAGCCGGCGATACCTTTGAAATGCCTAGCGTATTAGCCGAAGTCCCGACTTCGTGGTGTCTGACTTCGCTCCTTCCGAGGTCACTGATAGTGCCTCTGTCAGATGACGCCAGGCTTCCCGACCATGTTTTCATCAAGAAGTATGTGCTGAGGGAGGCGATAGCCCTTCGGCTATCAGGCATTCTAATATAGTAGTATGTACCAACTTTGGTGATGAAGGCGGTTTTTTCTTCGTATTCGGGGCCCATCCTGATTTGATGATACCCACTAAAGGCGTCGAGGAAGCTAAGGAGGCCATACTCGGTGGTTGAGTCTACCAACTGGTCTATTGGTGGTAGAGGATATGAATCCTTAGGGCAAGCATCGTTCACATTTCAGAAGTTGAGGCACATTCGGAGTTTGTCACTCCCTTCTTTCGTGGTGATAACCACGTTACTAACCCATTCGGGATATTTGACTTCCCTTATTACGTCTGCCTCCATTAACCATTAGACTTCGGATTTAATAAAGTTGTTCTTGTGTGCCGAATGGCTTCTTTTTTTTTGGCAAACAGGCTTCACATCAGGGCGTATCTTAAGGCTATACTGAATTATGCGAGGGTCTACCCCAGGCATGTCTTTCAGCGAGTAGGCAAATAGATCTTTCTTCATTAAAAGGAATGATACAATCTTGTGCTTGTCACCTTCGGCCAGGTGTTTCCTTACACAGGTACTTCTGCCTGAGACAAATTCTACATTCTTAGTTTCAATTTTCTCCAAGTCAGTTTTCTCTCCTTCTGTAGGCTCTTCATTCGGTATGCCCTTATCTTCCGAGGTCTGTGTGTGCACTTTCATTTTGCTCTGCCTCGCCTTCATAAAGACCTTTTTGACTTCGGTCTGATTAAAAAATATCCCTGTGTCCCCTTCATTCGATGTGAAGGTGACCGTCAGGAATTTCACATCTGAGCGGATGTGAAGATTCCCTTGAGTTTCCCTTCCGAGGATGGCATTGTACGAAGAGGGGATGTCAATGACTATGGACCTAGTCAAAGCGGAGGCAAAGAGCTCTTCATTATTTTGAAGAGAAGTTCCCCTTAACATCAGAGGTAAGTCTATCCACCCAAGGACAGGGAGTTCGGACGGACCTACCCTGAATGTAGGGGAGGTGACAGGTTTGAGGTCACTTCTTCTGATGCCCAAGTTCAGTAGCAGAAGGGAGAATAAAACATCGGCATTAGAGCCGTCGTCAATGAGGACCCTTTTAACGTCCTAACTCCCTATTCTTGCCATGACGATGAGTGGGTCATCATGAGGGTATACCACGGTAGACCCATCTTTTTGAACAAGCTTGTTCGACGTGTTACCAAATTCCATCACCGAGATCTCCCTGGCTTTCCTCTTTCTGTCTGCCGAAGGTAGTCTTGTGGTGATCATCCAGATTACACCAGCCGGAGGTGGAGGATTCTTTTTGGGACTTCGGTTCTGACCTCAGTCGGAATTGTAGTCCTCATCTTCGTTTCTTTCTTTTTTCCTCCTTCCCCTGGGAGAGGGCATCCGTAGGTACCGGCGGAGTTGGCCTTGCTTGATCAAGGACTCGATGTACTTCTTGACTTGGAAGCAATCGTCTGTGTCATGACTGTGATCCCGATGGAATTGGTAGAATTTCTTCATATTCTTCTTGTTCTTCGAAGTCATGACCTTCGGACGTTGAATTTGGCTCCTTTGCCTTTCCATAGCCATTAGGATGTTCCTTCTCGTGGTGTTCAAAGGAGTAAAGGTTACTGGCTTCTTCCCTCTTTGCTTCTGACGTCGACCCCCTGCCTTTGTTGGGCAGCGAAGTTGTTCCCTTGGTCTTTCGGGGTGAGTGTGGTCAGGCTTTGGACCTCCCATCCTTAGCTCTTCGGTGGTCATGTGCTATTCGGCCTTTCGGTAAAACTCACCAAGGGTGTCCGAGGGTCCTTCAAGAACTCGTAAAAGAGTTGTGAGTTTGACCGATGTCCCCGTATCATGGTGAGGATGTGTATTTTGGGATGAAAGTCTGGCACACTCAGGGCCTCTCGATTAAACCTTTCGACATAGTCACGAATGGTTTCTCCGTTCCTTTGCGCTATGTTGAACATCTGAACCGGCATCTTCACCGTTGGCCTGCTGCTGATGAATTGTTGTCTAAATGTGGTGGATAACTCTTAGAAACCCATGATGGTCCCGGAGGCCAATAAGTTATACCACACAGTCGCCGGTCTAAAAGGGGTGACCTTAAAACATTTGCAAAGCGTGGCATCATCGGCACCATGTAGCACCATGCTACGCCTATACTTGGTCAGGTAGGCTTGGGGGTCACTATGCCCATCATACGTCTCTAGGTGAGGTACCCAAAAGTCGCTGCGCATGGGTGTCTTAACTACTGCTCAGATCAACGGTGACTCTTCTTCGGTGAAGGTCTCCGACAGCTTCAACCAAACAGGCTTTCGGGATACCTGCGTTTATACCTTGTCCAGCCTCTCAAGGATTTTCCCCATGAGGGCGGTAGTGTTGGCCATCTCCCGTTGCCTGGGAGTCTTCGGCAACGGGGAGCAACGTCTTCTTTTCAGGGAATAACTTCACCGACGAGGGGATGATGACCTTCTGTATGGCGATGGGCTTCTCTGGCGAGAGGTTCTGGGTCTCTTTGATGTCGTTTCTTCAACATGACGCCCCTTGGGGGGAACGTCCTCAGTTGAGTACTCATTGTGGAAGTCCCTGCTACCTAGACTCTGGTGGGCAGGCTTAGGGCTCTTCTATCGGTGAACCGCTGGTGAGGAGGCCCTTTGGGCTGAAGGTGGTTGAGACCACATCTGGTTGAGTTGCTGTGTCATTTCAACCATGATGGAACGCTGGAAATCCTTTAGAAAGCCCATTGTTACCGTCAGAGGATGTTCATCCTCCGATGAAGAAGTCCCGGCTGCTGGCTGCTCGGTCACTGGCTGACTCTCCGGTGCAGATGAGGATTTTGAGAGTCCTTTATTCTTAGAATGCCAAGTGTCAACAATGGGTACCTGAGGGTAGTTTCACACAGATGGTGCCGAATGATGCCCATCAACATCTTCATGGTGTGACATGGTGCAGCTACAAGCAGGACTTCCAGTGTGAAGGTGTCTGGGAAAGGGACCTCCAGTGTGAAGATGCCTTGGAGAGGGACTTTCGACAGGAAGGTGACTGCAAGACTCAGTAAAATAGAGGTTAGAGACTCCCCGGAGTGTGATTTTGGCGGAGGAGCCTCCGACGCTCAAGTCAGTATGAAGATAAGAAAAAAGGAATGGAGGGCAGAAGATATTTAGGGTTTTCTGTCTCTTGTGTCCTTACCAAGGTTCTCTACAGGTATTTATAGGAGGTCATGAGGAGAAGGCCTCCTACTATAGCAAGTCTCAAATTACGACACATGGTTGGCCAGATTTGATCCATACGTTCAGGAACAGGCGCCCCCAGCTGGCTGTAGCCATTCTGACCAGAGGTCAAAGGTGTGTGGAAGGGTTGTGTGTCAGAGGCTCCTAACCATCTTTGTCTCATCTGGGTGAGAACTCCTTCGGTGATGGGCGCTTTTCGGGGAGTAAGACCCCTTCGGCAGATATGTCTCTTTCAATCTGGTTTTTTCTCCTAAGGCCTGTATGGTGAGGCTCATTGGCAGGGTGGAGGACCTTTGAGGAATGCTCTATTCTGCCGAGGATGGGAGATGGCTCCCGAGGTCACCATATCACTTGACCGAGGGTGCTGCGGTATGTCCCTCTGCTAGTGTCAGCCGCTGTGGGTGGTGACTACTTGCAAAGGGTGTTGAGGATGCATCTTCCAAGGTGGGCCAGATGTACCTCTGAGGGTGGTACGTATCAGTCATCCTTAGAAGCTATCCAAGTGTAAGCCATTCAGCTATCACACACACCGCAACATAATGCCCTTCTCGGCTGAAACCACTAGCAAGTACACGCACATAATTTGCATTCCAAGCTTTGCCAATCCAACTCCATACCACTAGAGCTCCAAGTTCAAAGATAAGTTGGCCTGCTTACCTTGAACCTTAGTACTTGCCATTAATTACTAGCTAGCCAAGAAAACACATAAGCCCAAAGGTTCCATATATGCCCCATCTAGCAATGTAAGATCATATAGCTCAAAATTACTATCACTTAGAAGCCATTACTCTACTTGAACATGGAATCATTACCAAAATCAAGTAGATTTCATGAAACCTTACGAATTACTCACCTTCAGCTCTTGATCAAGCTTACAACCACAACACAGGATCACCTATGGCCGAATCCTACTTCCAAAAGCTTGAATCCCCAATCCAAGCTCAATCTTTCATGAAATTGGTGTGAATCCGGCACTTCAACACCAACAACAACCAAAATTTGCCAATAACTCGGTTAAGCTCGAAACTAGGATTCTTTTGACTTGAAATCATGGCTTAATCCTTAGTGGAAGCATGCATTTACGGTAATAGACCACATGGCATACAATTAGGCATATTGCCCTTCTGGGTTGAACAATTTCTTTGCATAGTGCCCAATAATCCATTCTTAACATAAGTGTAAGTGTAAGCACCCAAAAGAATGTTCGAATTGGCCCTTGAACTTTGTTTTCCGCTATTAGTAGTTAGGCCATCTCTCATGTGCATTTTAAACCTGATAGTTCTCGCTTTTACATATACACCACTTTCCACATTTTCATTTAAGTGCCTAATTGTTTTAGTACATTTTCTCTCAATTTTTAGCCTAGGACAAGCGCTGAAACAGTATCCTGATAGCCACCATTAGACCAATTGGTAGATTCTACTGCCAAATATAGTTTACTTAGCTTCCTCAATGCTTTTAACATATATCCCCAAATTTGGATTCATCCAGAAGATGAGGAAAAGACGGCTTTCATTACCGAAGTTGGGACCAATTCTTATGTCAGAATGGCCTTTGGCCTAAAAAATGTATGAGCAATATGCCAAAGGCTGATGAACATGGTATTCAGCTCCCAGATCAGGAGAAATATTGTTACCCACTCTGGGGTAATCCAATTATGGTGCCAAAACTGTGCATTTAAATTCCCAGAATTGGTGTGTCCTGTAGGTCATTAGAACAACACTCCTAGTGTATATACTCAAGTGACCTCTTGAGCACTATGTAAACACATGCATATTGGTCTAACAGTAACACAGATATTCACATTTATGTAGAACATGGTAGCTAAGAATAAAAACACTAGCACAAGTCTTAGTTTTGGCTTCCACACATTAAGCATTCTTACTAGGTTCAAAAATTCCAGCCACTCCACCCAAACTTCCTCTAATAAAATGTATCATTCTAGGCATGTAACCCCTATTTTATTTGCTCCATTATCAATTAGAGACTTAGTTAAACCAAGGGATTTTGTTTTACATAAATAGCCCACCTATGGACCAAGTTATGGATTTTTTAAGTTGGTTACAAAATTCTGACCAAATGAACAGTAACTTAGCCAACTTTGCAATGTCATATCTTTGGGTACAGGGCTATAAATGAAGAAATTAAAACCCAGTTAAACCCCTAGATGTCCTCTAGGTTTATTCAAAATTTTGTACCAAGATTCATTCTACACAGGGAGATATTCAACTTTAGGTACAGGGTCAAAATTCTGGCAACTTTTGGACCATTTTGCCCATACAATTTTTCCAAACCATTCAAACACTTCATTCACAAAGATAAAGCCCTCCAAGGCTATCCCATACATGTATGATACACATATGAATTACATTCTCTTGCATCTAGCAACTTTATGTGGTCAAAACAGAATTTACAAGTAACCAGCCTATCATTCACACTTAGGCAGCTTTGCACCACTTCACATACATAGCCACAACATTACTCAAATGTTCACATACTTGTCTCATTTTACATACAATACATGTACATGCATACATGCACTACAAAATCATATTAACTGTGCTATATACGCACCCTAACTTACAAGAGTTCCTGAAATGCAATGGACTCCAGAAACAGGATGCTGGACAGCAGCTGCACAACACAATAAGTACCATCACGAAAAATACCAAATGTACTGCTAAAATAACCAAAATTTCCAGATCATAACCAGACACATGGAAGTTCATGTACCTGAAATTTCAGATCAAAACTAAAATGATAAAGGTCAGTTTGAATGTAATCTTTCTGCTGGACCTGAAATGGATGGAATGAAACTTCGTAAGGGCCTATCATTAGAAAGTTGAATTCCCAGAAACATACCTGAAATCTAAAGACATAAAATAAAAAAACAAAGCACAAATGCAAAAATATAACCATCCAAATGCACAAACAAACAAAACACAATCAAATGCAATGCTGGCAGCAATACATCATTAGGGTTAGTCCATAAACAATCAAATAAACAATAAGTAATCACTGCAGCAGCCCTCCTCAAGCTAATGCTTGGTCTTAGGAGGTTAATTGGTCTTAGTTAGTACTAACTTGGGCTCTAGAAACCCCTGTAAACAGTGCCATCTTAGTGCATGAAAAACAGTAAGGCTGGAACCTTGTTCATGCACTCCCCCTTAACCCATACTTGGTTCCTTGAGCTTTTTGCTCTCTTCCAAGCATGGTCTTAGATTCGTGGATTCTTGATTATCTTCTCAAGATAGTAAAAAACCATGAAACATGAAGATAAAACCCTTACCTAAGCTGTGAAAGCTGAAATCTTCAAGAGATACACAACAAACCCGAAAATTAGGGTTTTTCTTGTTATTGGTGCATCCGATTGCCTTCATTTTATATTTCTTGAGAGCTTGAGCCGTGGTATCAATGGAAGCCTATGGAGGAGCTAGGGAAGAAGGCTATGGCTGGTTATGGCTGAAATGGCCAAGGAAAGGTAAGAAATCAAGATATTTTACTTGATTTAATTAGTTTAGCCTTAACCTTCACTTAGGTCATTATAACTATGCCTTAAGCAAGGACTTTTTGGCTAATCTTTAGCCCACATTTTTGACCTTAGAACCTGGAAATAAAAGGCTGGTATAATCCTAGAAATAGCCATCTTTGACTCTTGTCAAAAGTTATCCCATGCTTAAGTTATTTTTGGGAACAATTGTACACCTACTTGTCCTAGGTTCATGAATCATAGCTTTTGTTTCCTTTATGTAATTGAGCCTCCAAAAATTTCTTCCATAGCATTCAAATCCTTCCAAAATCTCTCTTTTAGAGTTGTACAATTGAGTACCCAAGTCTTGAAATCTTGCAATAAGACCCATAGATTACTTGTAAAAGAAGCAATCTCCTAGGGTTTCCTTTAGCACCAAGTAACCAGTGTAATCTTTTAAGGAGGTCTAGATTATTCAGTTTACCCCTCACATTTCATTCACTGTGGTGAAAATTACACTATATAATGGTTTATAAACATTATGCCTTTATACTGTAATTTTCCCATTTGTTGAGGTGGTGACAAATATGGAAGGATATGTTGATGATATGATAGTTAAGAGCAAGCAGCCTAGTAGTCATATTGTAGACTTGAGGGAAACATTCCACCAACTTTAGGAATTTGAAATCCATCTTAACCCCCAAGAAGTGTGTGTTTGGCGTGACTGCTAGCAAATTCCTCAAGTTTATGGTCTCTGAAAGAGGTAATGATACCAACCTAGAAAGGTTAATGCCCTGCTAGGATTCTAAACTCCTATGACGACCAGGGATGCGCAAAGGCTTACGGGAAGAATCATGGACCTTAGCAAATTTATCTCTAGATATGGGGATTGGCGCTGGCCATTCTTTAAGGTGCTCACCAAAGTGGCAAAAAATGAAGGCAACTTCAGTTTCGAGGAACGCCCTTCGAACAAAGATTGCCAAAAATCTTGGGATGAACTCAAGAGCTACTTAACCCATCTGCCGACACTTCAGTAGCTACTGGGAAGAAAACCTCTCATTCTCCACCTCATCATCACCAAAAAGGCAGTAAGTTTAGTACTTATAAGCGAAGAGGGAGGAAAGCAGTGGCCAGTATACTATGTGGGCAAGTCCCTGTACGGTGCCGGAGTTAGGTAAGCTCTTTTGCAAAAGGCCATCTATGCCCTAGTGTTGGCAAGCAAGAGACTGCAGCCTTATTTCCAAGGACATCCTATCATAGTTTGAAGTAACTTACTTCCTAGGGATTTCATGAGGAAGGTAGACCACTCTGGAGGATTATCAAGGTGGTGCGTCAAGCTCAGTGAATATGATATTACCTATGAGCCAAGAAGGGCAATAAAGGCCCAAGCATTGGTGGATTTCATTGCTGAAGTACCAGGAACTGAAGGTACTCCAGAGGACCCCGGAAGTGACGATCCTAAGTAGACACTCTTTGCCAATGGTGCATCCACTTTTGGACATCAAGGGGCCAGAGTAATTCTATGGGGACCCAAAGGTATGGAAGCTTTAAAGTCCATCAAATTCGGTTTCAGTGTCACCAATAACATGGTCGAATATGAAGCCCTCATAGCAGGATTACAATTGGCAAAAAGAGTTTGTGTAAGAAATCTGAAGGCCCACAGTGATTCTCAGCTAGTGGTCCAACAGATGGTGAAAGACCATGGTGCAAAAGACCAACACTTGTCAAAGTACCATGACCTCGTAAAAAGGCTTATCCAAGAATTCGGCAGGGAACAGATAGAAAGCATACCCCGATGATATAATATGGAAGCAGATACTTTGGGCAAATTCAAGGAGTACACCAAAGTACTAGATCAACTGAGCATAACAATAATGTCCATAGCAACCTCAGGTAGAGGATGGAAGGCCTATCAAGAAATATCTCACAACCTCGAAACTTCCTGAAAACCCTCTTGAAGCTGTGAAAGTGCGACAGTGCTCGGGTAGGTACTTCCTAATCGGGGAAGAATTGTACCGACAAGGGTACACCAACCCACAACAAAGATGTATTGGTGGAGGTAGCGTTGAAGCAGTTCTCACAGAAGTCTATGAAGAAGCCTGTGGGTCTCACATCGGGACTGACGCCCTTATTGGGGTGCAACTTTGGTAGGGATATTTCTGGCCTACTCTAAGGAGAGAAGCAAGGCAGTTCATCAAGAAATGAGACAAGTGCCAGTGGCACGCACCCAGCTAAAGAATACCCATAGAAATGATAACTTTGGCAAACTATCCTTGCCCCTTCACTGTTTGGGGTATTGGCCTTATTGGGCCTTTCATAACAGCCCCAGGAGGAGTGAACTTCTACATAGTCATAATGGATTATTTTACTAAGTGGATCGAGGCAGAGCCTTTGGCAGTAATCCCGGCAAAGGACATACAGAGATTTGTCTGGAAGAACATCATTTGTAGATTTGTCGTGCCACGGGTGACAGTAGTAGATAATGGTTCCCAATTCATCGATAAAGGATTTTAGGAATTCACAACCAACCTCATGAAAAAATTGCACTTCGCCCTAGTTACCCATCCTCAAAGCAATGGACAAGTTGAAATGTCTAATAGGACAATAAAAGATGGTTTGACAAAGTGGTTGAAAGAGGCAAAGGGGAAATGGCTGGGAGAACTCTCAAGTGTGCTATGGAGTTACTGAACAACCCCCAGAAGAGCCACTAGAGAAACACTTTTCTTACTTGTCTTCAGCACTGGGGCCATTAACCATGTCGAAGTCATACACCTGTCAATCAGAATACAAGTGTTTGACAAAAAAGGGAACAACCTCGGTTTAAGAGCTAAATTAGACATGCTCGACAAACATAGAGAGATGGAAGATCTTAGAAGAAATGCCTTTCAACAAAGTGTAACCATTACCACAAACTCTCATGTCAAACCTAAGGGGATCAAGAAAGGAGACCTGGTTTTCCAAAAGGCTGAACTGGAATCCTAAAGACCATCTCATGGCATACTTCAGGCAAATTAGGAAGGACCATGTTTGGTACTCGAGGAAGTTTAGCAAGGAGTCTACAAGCTCAAAAATGCCGAAGGAGCAGAGTTAAAAAACACATGCCATTCTGACTCTTCCAAAAAATTTTACACTTAGAAGCTAGATATGGTTGTTTCCAAAATTGCATAAGCAATATTGTGCAAATTTTACCAAAGGAGATTAACCGAACATGGTTGCTTTCAAAGGCGCTTGAATGGCATTGTATAAGACTCTGGCCAAAGGAGGTTGATCGAATATGGTTGATGATGGAAGTACTTAAGTGTTTTTGTGCCAAAATTTTTTGAATATGATTAACCAAGTATGTTCAATTTTGTTTCTAAAACACTTTGACTTATATCCATAATGAAGCAAAGATAATTGGACATTATCTTTGAAAAAGGCTAAGGTTGAGAATCCTTGGTGGAATTTGTTAAGGATAGTATGTGATCAAAGATGCCATACCTTATACTACCAAATATAGTGAATTAGTTAAAGATGGTTGAATGCCGAAGGTTGAAATAAGACCAAAAGTCGTACCCATCTTGGACTTGGCCAAAATTTACAGAACGAAGAAAAGTTTCATTGAAGAATGAAGTGCAGAATACCAAAAAAAAAAAGAGAGAGGCCTATTGGTTGTCCTACCCATCTTTAAGCTCTATGATATCAGTATCCTTCGTGTCAACACCATCGAAGTCATCATCTTCATGTTTGCCAGCATTGACAGCCAAAGGGGGAAGAACAAGAAGGTTGAGAAACTCAATCCTTGACCATGGCAAAGATGGTCGTTCAGGAATATTAAGTGCTCACAGGAAGGAGAGGTCTAGGTCAGGATATCAGGAGAAGATTTGATGACGGCCAAGGTAGAAGCCATCTTGAAATCAGGACTTGGTTGTGTCATCAAGCTTAGCCTTTTCAGCCTTCAAGTCCTCCAGCTCATTCTTCAAGGCCTCAACTTCCTTCTCTGTCTTCTTCTTGTTCTTCTTATTTTCCTTCTTTAACTACTCAATCCTGATGAAAATGTCATCATTGATCCCCAATGCCTTTGTAAGATCGGCAACAACATTTTCCTTTTCCACTTAAAGGGCCTCACTTTCCGAAGATAGCTCCATGACCTTTACACCGAGGGTAGAAATTTTGGAAATGAACTCTTCGACTATCCCCTTCTAACTCTCCAGCACTTCCTAGCGAAGCTTGGCCAGGTCATCCTTTTTAATTTTGTTGAGCTCGCCATATTTCACACACGAGCTCGTAAATAGTTCCTTGGCCTTAGCCAAGTTCTCCTCTGACTGACTTTAGATGGAAGACCGCTTGGCTGCCCACGCCCAAAAGTAGCCACCCTATGCCAATAGCTGCAAGTGGAAAATACCTGATGTAAGCCATAACAAATATGAAGACTTTGGCAAATCAAATTTTTTCTAATTATAATTGATTACCTGGGCACTGTGCTCGGTCATCAGAGCTGCAAGGGTCTCCTCGTTTAGGCACTCCTCGGTTAGAGTTTGGAAGGTGGCACTGGTAAAATGCCCCTCACCATTTGAAGCACCATCTTCTAACAGTTTTTAGAGAACAGGTCCATGTCCTCGGTAAAGGTCCAGAAGGACTCCCTTGGGACCTTGTCCTTCAGGATCTTGGAGTCCTGAATCGTCATCCACTGAAGGTTGTTACCACCTCAACAAATGGGAAAAATATAGTATAAAAGCATTAATCCAGCAATTATGTTTGTTGTTCTATTTCTGCGTAACGCAATAAAGATAATTGTAACCCTAGAATAATGATATTCTCAAACGTCCATAGTCTAGTATTATTGTGGAGCAGGCTGCAATAATACATAATGACTAGCATATGTGGAGACTAATATGGGATATGTAGTCTACATATGGGTACAAGTTGGAGAACTTGTGTACTGATTTGACCCACCATGAGAACACTACATGGATCGTTATATGAGTGTCATAAGTGATTCTCATAAAGATCATGGTATATGTATATGTAGTCCTTTGACCTAAGGTCATCAAGGTTCCCTACATGTGAGTCACATACTTTGATAATTTCTTTTGTTGCTCGTAACTGAGTGAACTTGAAGGAGGTCATTGGGTATGTCACATATCATGTGGAGGGATTTGTATGATCAAGATGGGATTTGTCCCTCCTATGTAACGGGAGTGATATCTTCGGGCCCCTTGATATAGTGAGACTTAGAAAATGCATGGCCATGCTTGCATGAGTTGATATACGATATCAATGTCATCAGTTTAAGTTGGTATGTTCGGTAATCAAGAAACCAAAGATTGAGCTATAGAAGAGTGACACATTCCATGTCTCGTGCTCAGTCTTGATATCTTGGACAAAGGGACAATGGCATATATCGGTGATGATCATAAAGGTTTAGTCGAATCATCGACAATCTTGTCACTTGGGTAGCAATGATGTGTTGCTAGACACCGCCCATTGCTTATGATCATAAATGTGATTTATGATCATTGCCAACATGGTAAGAGCCTATTGGGTCACACACATAGAGCTATTTGGATCATTAGAGTGGATGGGCTAATTATTTGGGTTATGGTTTCAATTTGATTTCGTATTAATAATGGGCCCAAGAGTTGAGCCATTGTTAAGCCCGAAATTAAAGCCTAATTGGATTAGGGCTTTGAAACACATTAGGCCTGGAAGTTGAGTCTCACTATAAATACAACTTTTAGTGAGAATTTTGTAGGTCTCCTTGCCCTAGCCTCCCAAAAGGACAGGCACACTCTTCTCTTACAATTCCTTGGAGGACACAAGCTAGCACTGCGAGCGCAAGACAAACGCATCTGCCGGGATGTGGTGGAAGCGTGGTGATCCCGAGAGGCTCGTGTGGATACCATAGAGAGCTTGAACACGTCAACTGTTTAGGTTTTCTGATTCGACTCTACAGTTTAGTGAGCGATCTCAACTAAAAATTAGGTATGAAAATTTTTGAACACCCGGTTTACCTTGTTTCACTTGGATCCTGGAGGGTTTCGGTTAATTTTTGCTGCGCTAATTGGCTCCAGAAACCTAACAGTGGTATTAGAGCTACTGGTGAAACCCTAAATTGGGATTGAATGTTGAATCGCATTATGTTATGTGTTCAGTTGCTTTCATCCATGATTAATTAGATTGATTCATGATGCGTGAAACCGAAACATGTAATGAACATATGACATAGATGAAGAAATGACACTAATTGGTTAATGAGATTAACCCAAAATTGATAGGTATAAGATACGTATAAGGATTAGGATTCCTGCAATAGTTGCAAAAACCCTAGCTTGGTTCGAATTCGGCCTGTTCGGGCACGGAAAGTAAGGTATTTTTGGTGGCACGAATGGAGGAGTCTTGGGTGCCTACTTGCTCGAAAAAGAAGATCTTGGGCTAAGTAATTGTTTAGACAATTTTTTGTGCCGGGGGGGCGTTGCCCCCCTCGCAACCCCCTGCAAAGGCAGCCCCCCTTGACCCCGTCCGCTGACAGGCCAGCGGGACCGTCATATGCGAAACGCCACATAAATAAAAACTGGTTAATCAACTCGTGAAATTTGGCATGCATTTGTTGAATGAGATTTGGCATGTTATGCTGATTGATGGTTGAAGCATGGTGCTTGGTTATAGCCCTTGATTGCTTGTACTTGTAAATATGGCCTGCGAATCCTATATTGTTTTGTTACTCTCATTGTACATTCTCTTCTCACCTTACTCCCCTCGAATGTAACTAGAGGTTTCTATTATTGATGTAATGGTACATTATGGGATCATCCAAGGTGGTATTTGTAAGGATCATCCAAGGTGGAATGTCCAAGGAGGTGACAACAAAAGGGGCAACCAACAAAGGAAGAGAAGGAGCTTGTGAAGACCCTTTTCTTTTCTTAGGCTTTTATGATATTCTCATTGGCTTGAGAATATCGCATAGTTTGGGCTATAACCATGTCACGTTTGCTTTCTTGTAAGCATGAGATGCATGTTTTATATTTGTATGTGATACATGTATAAGACAATCGGAGATAACAAATTGGTGATATCAAAAGAAAAATCCATCAAACAAATATTAAGTCATTAAATGTGATGCCTTCCAAATGTTGGCACTCGTCAAGACTTTGATCAACATTAGGTGGGTTTGCCAAAGCAAAGCACCTATGTTCATCTTTGTAAAGCGCGATGGGATAATAGTGATATCCAAATTGCTACCTTTGGGTCCGACTTAACTAAGTCATCCTAATACGATTAGGGACTTAGAGTTGGGCTTAAGTTCATGAGATGAGCTTGGACAAGGGTTGTTCACCCAACTATCCAAGAGTTGCATAAGATGCAATTGGCAAAGAGTTGCCTACCTAAATAGCTGTAACTTGAGAGAAAAGCCAAAGTTGACTCAGGTTGTGGTCAAATATGGATCTTGGTCCACTAGAATACCTCAGTGCTGAGGTGTTCCAAAATAATATCAAGGGTTATTATTTTGACAAAAATAGTGGGAGTATCGTTTAATAAAAATCCTTATTAAATGAATTAGAATACATGACTCTTACACTGCATATTTACTATTGTAGATAACCATGGCACAAAACACATCAACACTTTCGTTGCGATCGATCCTTGAGAAGGAAAAACTGAATGGGACCAACTTTCTCAAATGGTACCGAAACTTGAGCATAGTCCTCAAGCAAGAGAGAAAGTCTTATGTCCTAGAGCAGCCCATTCTGAATGGGCCTACTGCCACTGCTCCAAGAGCTGAAAGGGATTCTCACAGGAGGCATTTTGATGATGGTTTGGATGTTGCATGCCTCATGCTTATTACCATGAATCTGAGCTTCAGAAGCAACATGAGAACATGTGGGTGTTCGATATGATCGCTCATCGCAAAATCCTTTTCCAAGAGCAATCTAGGCATGAGAGGTTTGAGCCCTCTAAGGCATTGTTTCAGTGCAAAATGTTTGAGGGAAGTCCCGTGGGTTCTCATGTGCTCAAGATGATTGGGTACATTGAGAATCTTGAGAGTTTGGGATTTGCTCTTCAGAAAGAGTTGGCTATTGATGTAGTCTTGCAATCATTGGCCGAAAGCTACAGTCAGTTCATCATGAACTATAGCATGAATGACCTTGACAAGTCCCTCCCTGAATTGCTCAACATGTTGAAAACTGTTGAGCAAAACCTTAGGAAGACTAAGCCCATTTTGGTGGTTCAAAAGGGCAAAGGAAAGGGAAAAGCCAACAAGAAGAAGGATAAAGCTAATGGAAAGTACAACGCTAATTCTTCTTCAACTGCACTAAAACCAAAGGGTGGTGTGGCTAAGGAAGGGGAGTGCTTCCATTGTAAGCAACCTGGACACTGGAAGCGCAACTGCAAGCTCTATATTGAGGAACTTGCTAAGGAAAAGGGAAGTAAGACTTTCACTTCAGGTATTTTTGTTATAGAGGCTAACTTTATCACTTCCTCATCTTGGGTATTGGATACTGGATGTGGGTCTCACATTTGTGCAAATGTGTAGGATCTAAGTAGAAGTAGAAGATTGGCCCGAGGTGAAGTCGACCTACGTGTTAGAAATGGAGCAAGGGTTGCTGCCTTAGCCGTAGGGACTTATGTTCTCACTTTACCTAGTGGATTAGTTTTAGAATTATACAACTGCTACTCTATGCCTACTATTACTAGAGATTTGATTTTTGTTTCTTGTTTGGACAAGAAAGGTTTTTCATTTATAATAAAGGACAAATGTTGCTTTATTTATTTGAATGAAATCTTTTATGGCAGTGCTCAACTTAGCAATGGGTTGTATGTTCTAGACCTCAAAGATCCAATCTATAATATGAATACCAAGAAGGTTAGATTAAATGATTCAAACCCGACCTAGCTCTGCCACTGTTGCTTGGGCCATATAAATGAGACCTGCATATCCAAGCTCTATAAGGATGGACTCTTGGACTCATTTGATTTTGAATCATATAAGACATGTGAGTCATGTTTGTTGGGCAAGATGACCAAAGCCCCATTCACAAGGCAAAGTGAAAGGGCTAATGACTTACTAGGACTTAAACATAGTGATGTATGTGGCCCTATGTCTACATATGCTAGAGGAGGTTTTCAATACTTTATTACTTTCGCTGATGACTTCAGCAGATATGGCTATGTGTGTCTCATGAGACACAAGTCAGAATCCTTTAAAAAGTTCAAAGAATTCAAGAATGAAGTAGAGAATCAACTTGGGAAGAGTATCAAAGTGCTTCAATCAGATCGAGGTCGAGAGTACTTGGATCGAGAATTCCCTGACTATCTGAAGGAGTGTGGTATAGTATCACAACTCACTCCACTAGGTACACCTGAATGGAAGGTGTATCTGAAAGGAGAAATCGAACTCTGTTAGACATGGTACGCTTTATGATGAGTCAACCTGACCTTCCAAACTCCTTTTAGGAACATGCTCTAGAGACAGCCACTTTTACACTAAACTAAGTTCCATCTAAATTGGTTCAAAACACACCATATGAGATATGGAGTAGGATGCGTCCTAATTTGTCTTTTATCAAGATTTGGGGCTTTGATGCTTATGTGAAATGTCAATCCTCTGACAAACTAGGGTCCGAATCTCAAAAATGCCTTTTTGTTAGGTATCCCAAACAAAAAAAGGGTTACTATTTCTACAATCCTTCTGAGCAAAAATTGTTTGTTGCTCGAACTGGTGTCTTTTTAGAGAAAGAGTTTATCTCTAAAGGAACTAGTGGGAGGAAAGTAGAACCTGAAGAAATTCAAGAACAACAAGAGGACATCGAACCTAAAATGGAACTTGAACAGACACCACAAGACGCTATGGTTGAAGAGTCTATTCCTGTAGCACAGAGCCCACGTAGGTCTGGTAGGATTCGGTGTGAGCCTCAAAGATATGGATTTATCGTGACTCACACTGGTGATGTGATGCTCATGGATTAGGATGAGCCCACAACCTACCAACAAGCTATGTCGAGGCCTGACTCTGAGAAATGGCTAGTGGCCATGAAATCCGAGACAGAATCCATGTATGAAAACCAAGTATGGACTTTGGTTGACCCACCTGAAGGGGTGAAACCCATAGGTGCAGATGGGTTTTCAAGAAGAAAACTGACATGGATGGTAATCTGATTACCTTTAAGGGATGATTGGTTGCAAAACGTTTCAAGCAAATTCATGGTATTGACTATGATGAAACTTTTTCACCAGTTGCTATGCTTAAATCCATCCGAATTTTGTTCGCTATTGCTGCACACTATGATTATGAGATATGGAAAATGGATGTCAAAACTGCATTCCTAAATGGAAAGATAGTTGAGGATGTGTACATGACACAACCTGAGGGTTTTGTCACTCCTGAGAATGCCAATAAAGTGTGCAAGTTACAAAAGGTCTATTTATGGACTGAAGCAAGCTTCTCAAAGTTGGAATCTTCATTTTGATGAAGCAATCAAATAGTGGAACCGGGACAGGTAGTAAATCCTTCAGTAATACCCATTCAGGAAGACTTGACTTATGAGGAGAAACCAGTTCGGATACTTGATAGGCAAGTCAAGAAATTACGGACTAAATGGATTCCGATGGTTAAGATGCTTTGGTCTAACCATAGTGAGGAGGAAGCTACCTGGGAAATGGAGTAGGATATGTTGAAAAGATATCCTAGTATTTTTCCAGAGTTGCAACGAAATATAGGGGACCAAATTCAAGAAGGAGGGGAAAATGTTATAGCCCTTCTAGTGGGAGGCACAATTGAAGAAGGTAAAGTATTTTAAATTAATTTTAGAACCTTAATTCAAGTTTACATAGCAAGAATATAGAAGTTTAGCAAAGTTCACTAAGTTTCGAGAAGAATAAAGCACTGAACGGAGTTCAGGGGGAAAATGGTAATTTTGCATCCTGAATAGCCGGGATGAGTCCTGAGTATTTTAAAATGAATTTTTAGAACATAACTTTCAACCTTAACTCAAATTTGAAAAATAGACAAGAATTTAATCAAGAATTACTAAGTTACGAAGATGGGGGGCTTAATTGTAACAAGCTTAATACTTTGAGGTTTTTTTGGGTTAAGTGAGGGTTTAAGAAGGGGAAAGTTGACTATGGCTGCCATAATCCCGTTTCCAGCCTTCTCATCCCCATTTAGCTCTCAAATTAAGATTGGAATCAAGAGTTTTTGGTGCTAAGAGAAGCAATTCAAAGTATATAAGCTAGGAGGAAGCATTTTCAAGCTTGAAACCATGTTTTTGAAGCTTGGAAGGGCATTTTCCTCCTTCCCCTGTTTTTGAACGAGGTAAGCAAAGTGTTCTTGATTGAATTCATGCTATTTACTTGGTTTGGAGCTTGGGTTTTGGTTAGAGAGTGAAGTTTTGATGGTTTGTGCTTTGTTTTTGGATTGAAACTTGTGTAGAACTTTGGGAGCTTGGTTGAACAAAAAGGGGATTGATTCTTGCTTGTTACTTGGAGTTGAGGTAAGGGAGATCTGTTTTTAAGTTCATGGAATGCCATTAGCCTGAGTTTGCTTGAAGAATTCGAGTGGTTTTAGCTATGGCATTAGTTAAAGGTTTTGGTTGAATTATGGTGGACTAGAGGAATTGGGAGGATTGGATTGATGTTATAAGATATCATAGATTGGCTTGTGATAGTTGGTTGTGATCTATACAACATGTTCTATGTGTATATGAAATTTGGAGGCATTCCAAGCATGTTTGATATGTGTAGGAAGTGTCCAAAGTTCATAGCAGCAAAATCGGAGTTTTTCTGGGTATTTTGCAGGTTTGGCAATGCATCGCCAATTCCCACGAGTTCCCATGATGCATTGCCAAGACCTCAAAAATTGGCAGAACGTCGACAACTATGGCAACGCGTCGCTACGGTTGGCGACGCGTCGCCAAGACAGCATTTGACACCCGATTTTGTTTTCAGCATAACTTTTCGCTCGGGTGTCCGATTGAGGTGATTCAAGATTCTACGCGAAGCTAAGAGGGAGTAATATCACCTCCATGTTTTGAAAACACTTAAAATGTCCCAGTTTTAGATTTATATTAACTCAAAGTGAAGGCAAGTTTTTAAGGAAACTATGTTGCAAATGAACATAATTAGCTACCAGTAGCTCAGGTGAGAGGTTTAGAACCATTGTCGGCCTAGCTGTACCATAGCCACAAGGTCACAAGGTGAAACCTTGTTCATTTAGTCTACATCAAAGAGGCCCTGCGGCCTAGTCAACAAGTCCCACCACAATTCCCCTGCATAACGGCTATGGGAAGGCTACATGATTGCATTTAGTAAGCTCCGGCTTGCTAGGAGTGGGTTAGTGATAAAAACTCGCTAGGCACAGAGTGATGCTCCGTGAGGAGGACTACTTGAGGGGGGGTCTTTTGGCCTAGTTATATGTGCATATAATAGAACCCTCGTGCTATGTGAGCTCGCAGCAAGAGTCCTAGTATTTTCTTGCAGGTACATTGAAGATCCCTTACTGAGAATTGTCGAATTCTCACTCCCTGGTTTTGTTATGCAGAGCCTGAAGTTATTGGATCGGGTAATCGTTGAGGATTATCTCAGTAGTACTCTTTTGTGTGTACAGGTATGGTAGTTGAGAATCCTTGTGATTCTAGTCTACATAAGTAGTTAGATGGCTTGTTGGTCAAGTAACAGTACTAACTAGTATCTTCCTTTGGCTGCAGAGCCTAGTAGCACTTGGCAAAGGACTTTTGAGACTCGCCACTGGGACGTGTATCCAAGGTGGGAGTTAGGTTAAAGAGATCTGAGCAGAGTCTTGTATTTATACAGTACTTTAGTTTGCCTCCATAGTCTATGTTATGACGAGTCCTTGACTCTAGGATTGCTCTTGGGTGAAGGCATTAGTCTACTTTATGCATGAATGTTCTCACGAGTTGTTATGTGTAGTAAACTCACATAAATGTTGATTTTGGTGTGCTTTGGCTATTTGTACTTATTTTTGTGTAGAAATTACTTGGCCAAGTTAATGTTTTAATGTTTTATGGTTTTAATAAACTAAGTCAAAGCATAAAAGCATGCATATTGCATATTCTAGGTTAATCAACTAGTATCATGGGATTTAATCCGCACACATACACAACTTGCCAATTGCAATCCACCGTGAGACCAACTCTCACAGGGCTTCCTGGGCAGGGGCACGGGCAGTCATGTCATTCTAGATCTCAGTGTCCGAGTACACTTAAGTAGAGAAAGCGCATGAGTAAGTTTCCATATGCCTCAGTAATTGGATCTATCATGTATGCCATGATATGTACTCATCCCGATGGCTCATATGCCTTGAGCATGACGAGTAGGTACCAATCGAACCCCGGTGAAAGTCACTGGACAACTATTAAGAACATTCTTAAGTACTTGCGAAGGATTAAGGATGCATTCTTGGTCTTTGGAGGTGAAGATGAGCTCGTTGTAAGGGGTTACACCAATGCAAGCTTCCAATCCAATAAGGATGATTTTAGATCACAATCTGGTTATGTGTTTTTGTATTGGTGGTGGTGCTGTGAGCTGGAAGAGTTTAAAGCAAGAGACAGTAGCTAACTCTACAACAGAATCATAGTACATTGCCGCCTTTGATGTTGCGAAGGAGGCAATTTGGATCAAGAAGTTCATCACTGAACTTGGAGTGGTTCCAAGCATTTTCGACCTGATAGAGCTCTATTGTGACAACAATGGAGCAATTGCACAGGCTAAGGAACCTCGATCTCACCAGTGATCCAAACACATACTCCAATGCTATCATCTCATTAGGGTGATCATCAAGAGGGTCAATGTAAGGATATGCAGGACTTCGACAGATAGCAACGTTGCTGATCCACAACAAAACCCCTTACGTAGCAGAAGCATGATAGCCATTCTAGGTCCATTGGCATTAGATACATGGATGACTGCCTTTTACTGAAAGTGGGAGATTGTTAGCGTTGTGCCCAAAAGCCAATCATGAGATGATTGTATTTTTTGCACATTGAGTCATGATATTTTATTAAGGCATTAATCCAGCAATTATGTTTGTTGTTCTGTTTCTGCGTAACGCAATAAAGATAATTGTAACCTTAGAATAATGATATTCTCAAATGTCCCTAGTCTAGTACTATTGTGGAGTGGGTTGCAATAATACATAACGACTAGCATATGTGGAGACTAATATGAGATATGTAGTCTACATATGGGTACAAGTTGGAGAACTTGTGTACTAGACAGACCCACCATGAGAACACTACATGGATCATTATATGAGTGTCATGAGTGATTCTCATAGTTATTATGGTATATGTAGTCCTTTGACCTAAGGTCATCAAGGTTCCTTACATGTGAGTCACATACTTTGATACTTTCCTTTGTTGCTCGTAACTAAGTGAACTTGAAGGAGGTCATTGGGTGTGACATATATCATGCGGAGGGATTTGTATGATCAAGATGGGATTTGTCCCTCCTATGTAACGGGAGTGATATCTTCGGGCCCCTTGATAGAGTGACACTTAGAAAATGCATGGCCATGCTCGGATGAGTTGATATATGATATCAATGTCATCAGTTTAAGTTGGTCTACTTTGTAATCAAGAAACCAAAGATTGGGCTATACGAGAGTGACACATTCCATGTCTCATGCTTAGTCTTGATATCTTGGACAAAGGGACAATGGCATATATCGGTGATGATCATAAAGGTTTAGTTGAATCACTGACAATCTTGTGACTTGGGTAGCAATGATGTGTTGCTAGACACCGCTCATTGCTTATGATCATAAATGTGATTTATGATCATTGCCAACATGGTAAGAGCCTATTAGGTCACACAGATAGAGCTATTTGGATCATTAGAGTGCATGTTCTAATTATTTGGGTTATGGTTTCAATTTGATTTCATATTAATAATGGGCCCAAGAGTTGAGCCATTATTAAGCCAGAAATTAAAGCCTAATTGGATTAGGGCTTTGAACCCCATTAGGCCTGGAAGTTGAGTCTCACTATAAATACAACTTTTAGTGAGAAATTGGTAGGTCTCGTTGCCCTAGCCTCCCAAAAGGACAGTCGTACTCTTCTCTTGCAATTCCTTGGAGAACGCAAGCTAGCACTGTGAGCGCATGAGAAACGCATCTGCCAGGACATGGTGGAAGTGTGGTGATCCCGAGAGGCTCATGTGGATACCCTAGAGAGCTTGAACATGTCAACTGTTCAGGTTTTGTGATTCAACTCTACAGTTAAGTGAGATATCTCAACCAAAAATTAGGTATGAAAATTTTCGAACACCCAGTTTACCCCGTTTCACTTGGATCCTGGAGGGTTTCGGTTAATTTCCACTGCGCTGTTTGGCTCCCGAAACCTGACAGGTGGCATTAGTCATAATGCCCCTCACTATTTGAGGACAATCTTCTGAAAGTCTTTAGAGAACAGGTCCATGTCCTCAGTAAAGGTCCAGAAGGGCTCCCTTGGGACCTTGTCCTTCAGGATCTTAGGGTCTTGAATCGTCATCCACCGAAGGTTGTTACCACCTCAACAAATGGGAAAATTACAGTATAAAGGCATAATTGTTATAAATCATGATATAGTGTAATTTTCACCACAGTGAATGAAATGTGAGGGGTAAACTAAATAATCTACACCTCCTTAAAAAGTTATATTGGTTACTTGGTAAACCCTAGAAGATAGCTTGTTTTACAAGTAATTTATGGGTCTTATTGCAAGATTTCAGGACTTGGGTACTCAATTATACAACTCTAAAAGATAGATTTTGGAAGGACTTGAATGCTATGGAAGCAATTTTTGGAGGCTCAATTACATAAAGGAAACAAAAGCTATGATTCAAGAACCTAGGACAACTAGGTGTACAATTGTTGCCAAAAATAATTTAAGGATGGGATAACTTTTGACAAGAGTCAAAGATGGCCATTTCTAGGATTATCCAAGCCTTTTATTTCCAAGATCTATGGTAAAAAATGTGGGTAAATATTAGCCAAAAATTCCTTGCTTAAGGCATACTTATAGTGACCTAAGTGAAGGTTAAGGTTAAACTAATTAAATCAAGTAAAATATCTTGATTTCTTGCCTTTCCTTGGCCATTTCGGCCATAACCAGCCATGGCCTTCTTCCTTAGCTCTTCCATAGGCTTCCATTGACACCAATACTCAAGCTCCCAAGAAATCAAAAAGGAAGGCAATCGGATGCACCAGGAACAAGAAAAACCCTAATTTTCGGGTTTGTTGTGTATCTCTTGAAGATCTCAGCTTTCACAGCTTAGGTAAGGGTTTTATCTTCATGTTTCATGGTTGTTTACTATCTTGAGATAATAATCAAGCATCCATGAAGCTAAGATCATGCTTGGAAGAGAGCAAAAAGCTCAAGGAACCAAGTATGGGTTAAGGGGGAGTGCATGAACAAGGTCCAGCCTTACTGTTTTTCATACACTAAGATGGCAGTGTTTGCAGGGGTTTCTAGAGCCCAAGTTAGTACTAAGTAAGACCAATTAACCTGCTAAGACCAAGCATTAGCTTGAGGAGGGCTGCCATAGTGATTACATATTGTTTATTTGATTGTTTATGGACTAACCCTAATGATGTATTGCTGCCAGCATTGCATTTGATTGTGTTCTATTTGTTTGTGCATTTGGATGGCTATATTTTTGTATATGTGCTTTGTTTGTTTGTTTTTATGTCTTTGGATTTCAGGCATGTTTCTGGGAATTCAATTTTGTAATGATAAGCCCTTACTAAGTTTCATTGAAGAAACTTACCCCCTTTCTGTCCATTTCAGGTCCAGCAGAAAGATCACATTCAAACTGGCCATTATCATTTGAGTTTTGATCTGAAATTTCAGGTACATGAACTTCCATATGTCTATTTATGATATGGAAATTTTGGTGATTTTAGGAGCACATTTGGTATTTTTAATGGTGGTACTTACTGTGTTGTGCAGCAGCTGTCCAGCATCCTGTTTCTGGAGTCCATTGCATTTCAGGCACTCTTGCAACTTATGGTGCGTATCTAGCTGAGTTAAGACCATTTTTTATTTCATCTATACATGTGCATGTAGTGTATTTAAAATGAGACAAGTATGTGAACATTTGAGTAATGTTGTGGCTATGTATGTGAAGTGGTGCAAAGCTGCCTAAGTGTGAATGATAGGCTGCTTACTTGTAAATTCTGTTTTGGCCACATCAAGTTGCTAGATGCAAGAGAATGTAATTCATATTTTTAATGGACATGTATGGGATAGCCTTGGAGGGCTTTATCTTTGTGAATGAAGTGTTTGAATGGTTTGGAAAAATTGTATGGGCAAAATGGTCCAAAAGTGGTTGAGATCTCTCACTCAACTGTAGAGTCGAATCACAAACTTGAACAGTTGACGTGTTCAAGCTCTCTATGGTATCCACACGAGCCTCTCGGGATCACCACGCTTCCACCGCATCCGAGTACATGCGTTTCTTTTGCGCTCACAGTGCTAGCTTGCGTCCTCCAAGGAATTGCAAAAGAAGAGTACGGCTGTCCTTTTTGGAAGGCTAGGGCAAGGAGACCTGCGAATTTCTCACTAGAAGTTGTATTTATAGTGAGACTCAACTTCTAGGCCTAATGGGTTTCAAAGCCCTAATCCAATTAGGGTTTAATTTCGGGCTTAATAATGGCTCAACTATTGGGCCCACTATTAATACGAAATTATTGTGAACCCAAAACCCAAATTATTACCCCATGCACTCTAATGATCCAAATCATCACCATCATTTGACACCGTCTGTGGGACCCCACTCCCAGGCCGTTGTTGTTGAAAACTTGGCGTTCTAAGGACCAAGGACTTCCGAGGTCCTCGTCCGCGCCAGAGGACCAACCGGTGACCAAACCACCATCGCAGGGACTATATACCTGAGGGCGAATGTCCTCTAACTATTACCATGGCCTTCCTGTGCGAATTCCTATGCTCTGTCATGGTCGAAGAAACGCAGCAGTTAGACTGAAGATGGCGCAGCAAAATTCGGGCCAAGGGTGTTAGGTACCTCCTAAGAGCTTGGCTTAGGCCAAGAAAAACAAAAGAAAACAAGAGAAAACAAAAAGGAAGGATAAGGAGAACTATGGAAACTAGCACAGTGGTCTATGTGCAAAGCTGGAAACTTTCAGGGCTTAACTGCACATAGAAACTAGGCTATGGAAAGACAGACAGAAAACAGAGAAAGGGGATCAAATTGTACACTTAAATGAGTGGTACAATTAGAACTATCAACTTTAAGTTGATCATTTCGGCCATGCAAGTTTTTAAGGTGACTAGTGCCATACTAAGCCAAATTGTGGGAGACAACAATGATTGCTAGTCTAGTCTTGTCTACCACTAAAGAACTATTCGCTAGTTAACTAGTTAAACTAACTAGTTTGTTAGCTAGTTACATGGCCGGTTACACCTAGGTGATTATAGTACTTTGGTACTTGTGTTTCTCTTGTGCTTGGCATTATGGGCCGTGCTTGGACTTAAGTGTCATTTGAATCAATGTTTTAATGGTGCATGTGTAACCGTGGGCAAGTGAGGACTTTAGTGAGCCATGCAAATAAGTTGGAGTTAAAGACTTGTGTTAGTGCCATTTTGAGCACAAGTGTCTTTCGGCCGAACTAAGTCAACACCATTTGTTTTGGATTCATTTCGGGCTTCCTTGCTTTCTCTTGACCAAGAGCTTGCTCATGAACTTCATTCACCATTTGGCTTGAAATCAAGCAAGTCTAGGAAGCAATTGAGGGAAACAAGCTAGAAGACTTGGTTTCGGCACAACATCACTTGGAATCAAGCTTTGTTCATGAGAAATGGAGAAGAACCGAACCAAGGCAAGCTAGGTTTGAGGTATTTCTTGTTATCTTTCCTTGAATCCATGGTATTTCTTCCATGAACAAGGATATTGAGTGCTTAAACGATGTTAAGCTAGGTGAATTGAGCAATTGTTATGTTGAAGTGAAAACCTAGTCTTGGCCGAAAGAATCATTTGATATAGCTTGGTGTTCTCCGTTGTGTACATGGAAATTTATCCATGATTCAAGTTAATTGGTGCCTATTTGATCTTATGCTAGGCAATTTTGAGCAAGGAACATCAAAGTGTGGAAGTTAGTGTTTGGGCGAGAAGCTCATTTTGAGGTAATGTTATGTTCTTCGTTTGATTACATGGTAATGGTGCCATGAATAAGGGTTATTGATGATTTGGTGATTATATGATGGATTACATTGATGAAGAACATTAAAGTGTGAAAATGGGTATTATGGCGGAGAGCATGGATTAGTGTAATTAGGTGTTCTTCATCTAATTGCATGGTAATGGTGCCATGAACATTGATTAATGATGATTAGGTGATTGTATATTGGATTGGATGAGTGAGGAACATTAGTGTTTGGCAATGGGCATTATGGCCGAGGGCTTGAAGTAGTGTAATTTGGTGTTCATCACTTGGTTACATGGTAATGATGCCATGAGTGATGTTCATTGAGGATTAGATGATCATGTAATGAGTTAGTTTGATGGATAACACAAATATGTGGAATTGGGCATTGTGACCGAGAGCTTAAGCTTGTATGTTGTAGTGTCCTTCATTGAAATCATGGTAGTTAGTCCATGAGTAAGTGTTGTTGATGCCTATGTATTGTTATGGTAGGCATTGTGATTGAAGAACACTTGGGCATTTGAAGTTGGCTTGAAACCGAAAGCTCTTTAGGTAGGGTTCACTAACACTTGATCTTGCTTGGCAATGTACCATGGTTCAAGTGTTTAGAGTGGCTAAGTGATGGTTAAAATTTACCAAATGACCTTAGTTGCTTGATGGGCTATTGAAAATACTTGGTCTACTTGTTGATTAGCTAATTGACTATTGTACATGTACTAGAAATGCAAGTAAATGTGGCCTATTTGCTTGGCATTTTGGAGCTCTGAGTGGAAGTGGTATGTTGAAGGTTTTTTTTTGTGTGCATTGTGCACATGGGTACATGTATGGTTCATTATGGCCGAGAGCAAACATGTGGAGTGTGTGTGTGTACTTGTGTGCTTTGGTGTTTCCATGTGCTTGCTAACCCCACTTATGGTATTATGGATTATTTGCTATGGTTAATTATCTTGTATATGTATGTGCTTGGTTTCCTTGTCTTGGTGTTTGTTTTGCAGGTAAAGCTAGCTAATGGGAGGTTAAGCTTTGAGTGAATACTCAGCTTAACTAAATAGACTCTTTTTAGAGTTGAATATATATGAGTGAATCCTACTGAGTTATACTCACTGCCCATCCTTTTATTTCAGGCAAGGACATTCGGCCTGAGTAGTGCTAGCTTGCTTGTTGCTTGTGTTTTGCACTAATTTGCTTAGTTTCCAAGGTATGTGCCAATGTGTGCTTGGCTTATCATTTTAGGTTCATTACAAGTCTTATATCTTTGTTGGCCGAGACTTATGAGCTAAGTTTGCAGGCTGTAGTTGGAGACTTGTCTAGGGGAGGCTATGGATACTTGGACTTTGGCTCTGATCATAATATTTGCTTTCATGACAATGAATCAGGCAATTGGGTTGGTGTTGCAGTGTGTACTTTTGTATGGAATTCTCAAAGTCCTGTTTGACCATTAGTGGTCTTGGTATGTAAATACTTGGCATGTTTAGCTTTTGGTTTCATGGCATGTAGCCATGTTGGACACTAGGTAGACTACTCTTTTGTGTACATATGTGTAGTCCTTGATGCCTAGACTTGTGTTGGTTTTGTTGGGTTTATATGCCAAGTTATGTATGGACTTATGGATGGCTTTATGCCTGTGCTTGGATACTAAATGTTATGGGCCAATGTTTGGCACTTTTATGTGATTAGTTATGGGCCTTGTCTTATGGAAATGTTGTGCACCAGTATGTGTATGTTGTTGGCCGAGAGCATCATGTGCATTATACCTATGGTTTCAAAATCAAAAACCAACATTGAGGCTTCTTGGTTGTCATATAAGTAGCAAACTTGATTGCACACCAATTATGCACTTAAAACTTCATTAAGTGTTGCCTTGCTTGGAATGCAAGTAATCATTATAAGCCTTGCTTGTTGTGCAAGTTAGTGGTATTAGGCCTTGCCTTTTTGCTGCAAGTAATTGTTGGTCTTGTTTTAACGCCACCTGGGCCACCTCCCAGGCCTCTTAACTTAAGAAAATAAGACTTAATGTTGCCATTGTTTGCTTGGCCGAATACTAGAAGCTAAATTTTGAAGTTGGGCTTGTGAGTTAAATTAGAAACATATAGGCCAGGGCCTGAGTGAGGTATGACAAAGGGTCCTCTTCATCAGTACCTCGTCGGACAAGAGTCCTGTGTCAACTCCCAGGGGTATGGGAAGTGGAGATTGACGAGATGAGTCCTCGGTGGGAAACATACCACTTAGGACGCCAGTTGCTGGAGAAATAGGGTTAGAATGACCCAGACTTCCCCGCCGAAGGAGTTCCGCACCCGAAGAAAAGTCGCCATCTCCTTGGCAACAAAGTCGGGTGCCCCCTGCTGCAAAAAGCTGTCTACGCCCTGGTGCCAGCAAGCAGGAGATTACCTCCATGCTTTCAAATCCACCCCCGCCCTAGCAGACTTTATTGCTAAAAATACAAAAGTGGCCAAAGGAGGGCAATCGGACTTCGGCACAACCAAGCCAAAGTGGACCTTATTTGGTAGAAGGGGTCTCTGGCCCCGGGCACTAGAAATCTGGGATAGTCATTCCCGAAGGCCTGAAAATCAGGAAATCCATTAAATGTGGATTTAACGCCACCAAAAAGACAGAGCTCTCATAGCAGGGTTACGCCTAGCTAGAAAGGTTGGCGTGGGAAATCTAGAGGCCCACAGGCACCCCCAGCTACTAGTACGGCAGATGGCAGGGGACTATAGCACAAAGGGTCCAACTTCGGCAAAAATACCATAAGGATGTAGCAAAGCTCATCCGAAAGTGCGATGCAGTGCGTGTTGAAAACACACCTCTCCGAGACAATGCCGAAGAAGCAGACAACCGAAAATGGTGAGCCATCCGAGCATGGCAACGCTAAATATAGTAACTCCGGACAAAGGGAGGAAAGATCCTCCGAAGAGGAATCTCACAACTGAAGAGTCCCTAAAGAAATCCTCATGAAGAGGTAAAAAGTGCGAAGACGTTCCGGACGACATTTCCTAATTAAGGAGAAATTATACCGGCAAGGGTACGCAAGTCCGTTACAGAAAGGTATCGGCAAAAAAGGGTGCAAGACAGTTCGTCTAGGAAGCGTGAAAATTGCCAAAGACACGCCCGCACCCAAAGACTGCCTTCGGAGTGGATAACCCCGAAAGATTACCTTTTGCCTCTTTGCAGTATGGGGCATAGACCTCACCGGGCCACTCCCGACAGCACCCGAAGGAGTGAAGTTCTGCGTAGCAGCAGTGGACTACTTCACTAGGTGGAACGAGGCAGAACCCCTAACAACCATTCCGGCAAAAGATATACAAAAGTTCATCTGGAAGAACGTGATATGCAGATTTGGCATACCGACGGTGATAACGGCCGATAATGGTCCCCAGTCTATGAACAAGGGATTCCAAGAATTCATCACCAACGTCGGAATAAAAACGCACTCCGCCCCACTAGCTCAGCCCCAGAGCAACAGACAAAGTTGAGGTAGCCAACAGAACTATAAAGAGGGACTATAAAAAAGGGTTGGGAAAAGCAAAGGGAAAGTGGCCAGGAGAACTTCCGGATGTACTAAGGAGATACTAGACAACTCCCCGAGGGGCCACGAGGGAGACACCTCTCCAGTACAAAGGCCATTATCCATTCGAAGTAGTACGGCCATCAGCTAGAATACAAGTGTTCGACGAAAGAGGAAATGACCTCGGGTTGAGAACTAAGCTCAACCTAGTTGACGAACACAGAAAAATGGCCAAGCTCGGAAGAAAGGCCTTCCAGCAGAAGTGGCCAGGAGCGCAAACTTGCATGACAGGCCAAAAGGAATAGGAAAAGGAGACCTCGTTCTCCGAAAGGCCGAGTCTAAACCCCGAAAACCGACCCATGGGGTACCTCGGCCAAACGGGAAAGGGCCTTATATTTGGTCCTAGAAGAGGTCCGAAAGGGAGTATACAAGCTTGCCGGCACCGAAGGAGGAAAACTGAAAAATGCATGGCACTCGGAGGCCTTAAAGAAATTCTATACTTAGAATTTTAGATGAGAAATTGTACAAGTGAGAAATTTTCTCTAAGTACAGAAGTTCTCCCCTATCTGAAAATACTCGCCGAACAAAGGTGAGGTCCATCAACTCCCGAAAATCTTGTTTTCCTCCCGAAATTGATAGGGTTATGTGCCCAAAAAAGGTGAAGTCCATCCACTCCCGAAAGTCTCGTTTTCCTTCTAAAGTTCATTGGGTTGTATGCCCAAAAAAGGTGAAGTCTATCGAATATGGCCGACAGGCTAAAATTTGCCTAAGGGAACTTCGCCAACAACGAACGTTTACCCAAAGGTTGGCCGAGGAAACGAGCGAAATATGCCTTTCCTAAGTCCCTTGACCGAAAGTGGTCGGGACAATTAGGAAACAAAAATTGCTTAAAAGACTTAACTAAATTATGAAGGAAAATTTATTGAAGAAGGTCTTAGTACAAGAAGAAGGTTACAAGAAGAAAAATACAAAGAAAAAGAAGAAGCCAAAGGCTCTAGAATATCTAAGGGTCCCCGGCGTCGTGGGAAGCTTCGGCTCCTTTGTCTTTGGCCGTTGCCTTCGGTGCAGAAGGAGGAGCAAACGCCAGGTTGAGGAACTCGACTTTAGACCAAGTCCACCGAGGCCCCTCGGGAATATCCATGGCAGCCAAAAAGGAAAGGTCGAGGTCCGAATATCTCTTCAGAAATTGGTGACGAGCTAGGCAGAAGCTGTCCTGAAAGGCAACCTTAGTCGCCTGAACGGCCTTGTCTTTCTCGACGTCCAGATCGTCCGCCTCATTCTAAAGATCCGAAACCTCCTTCCGAAGGACTTCGACCTCCTTCTCCAGCTCCTTTATCTTCTTCTTCTTCTTTGAATCCTTCTTCAGCGAGTCGACCTTGGCTTGGAGTTCAGCATTCTCAGCCATCGCCTTCGCCAAAAGGGAAGATTCCCCTTCTTTTTCCTTTTGAAGGATCTCATTGGCCGAAGTCAGGCTCACTACTTTGTCACCAAGGCCGGACATCTTCTTGGAGATATCCTTCAAGAGCTCATCTTGGCCCTTCAAGAACTCCTCCCTAAGATTGGCAACCTTCTCCTTGGCTATGCGGCTCAAGTCGGCGTTTGTCACAACCGAGTTAGCGCAGAAAACCTTGGCCTTCGCAAGTTTATCTTCGGCCCAACCTCTAACCGAAGACTGCTTTGCTGCCCAAGCTCGAAGGTATCCACTATACCCCAGAAGCTGCAAAACAGAAGGTACTTAGTGAAATTTACACGAGGAAAGCCAAAAACACTTAGACAAAAAATGGGGAGGAAAAATGAAGAGGCCTGAAGAAATACCTGGGTAGCATACTCAGAAACTTTGGCGGCAAGAGAGTCCTCGGAAGTGCACTCCTCAGCAACTGCCTTGAAGGAGGCCTGAGTGAGCACACCCTTCGCCATCTGGGGAGCCATTTCCCGGCAATCCTCGGAGAACAGGTTCATGTCCTCCGTGAAAGACCAGAACGGCTCCCTTGGAACCTTGTCCTTTGGGACGTGGGAATCCCGAAGAGCCCATCTTCGGGCATGCTTGACCATCCAAGCCGAGGGCTCCAGATCCTCTACAAAAAGAAAAAAAGCATGCGCCCCATCAAAATTCCTTGACTGAGAAAGCTATGGGATTGCGAATACTGAAAAGGAGATAAGAAACAAACCTGGCGTAACCTCAGCGACGTCGTCATCAGAATCCCAGACCTCCTCCACGTCGGTAGGAACATGTTTGCCTTTGTCCCTTCGGCGCTTTTCCAGCTCCTCGGTAGAGGGACTCCTTGCCAAAGAGCCTACAAGATCTGCTAACGTGGTGGGACTCAAAGAAGCAGGAAGGGCGATCACCCCTGCAGGAACCTCGGCCGTAGTTTCAAGCTCGGAGAGAGTTGCAACCTCGGTGGAAGTTGCAATGACATCGCCAACCTTGGTGGAAGTTGCAATGACACCAACTCCCGCCGCATCCTCCAGGGGTGGAGGAAGGGTGTCCTTCTTCACCTTCTTGGCCGAAGACGGTCTGCTCCCAGTAGTCTTGCGCCTCTTGGAGACGCCTTTCTTCGTTTGTTCTCCCTTCTCGGCCCGACCAAGGAAGAGAGACTTATAGTAGGCAGCAGACTCGTCGCCCATCTCTGAAAAAGAGGGAAAACATCAGCCTGAGTCCAAATAGGCACTTATGCTGATAACTTTGAAAGAAAACTTACTTTCAAAAAAGGCCTCTTAAGTGAGCTCACTCCGAAGGAGCTTCACCAGCCAAGAGTCCTTCCCCTCGGTAACAGGAGCTGGCATGCCAAGATCCGTCTTATGCTCCGTAACCACCCCCAACTCCCGAAGAACCTCCTCGGTCATGAGTTTCCACATGATCGGGAAAGGGTAGAGGGAACGTGTAGGGACCTCAGCATCCCAATCGGCGACAGCAAGGATACGTCTGTCGAAGTCCGCAAACCTCACTGCCAACTCAGGAGTTAGCAACTTCTTGGGATCAACGACATCTGTCTCCAGCTTTCCCCGAGCCCACTTAGTTGGAACATGAGACCAGGCCTCCGCCACCTTTAGGAAGAAGAACTTCCTTTGCCACCCTCGCCAACTATCCTTGGTAGCGAAGGTGAACATGAATTTTTTGCTCCCAAACCCCCGAGGTAGCATGAAATAAAAGCCACCCTTCGAAACCGGATAGAGCTTGTAATACTGCATGAACAGGATAAAATGGGTTTCTACCCCGAAGACCCCGTACATGCAGAGAAAGGCATTGAAATAGCAGTACAAGTTGAGTTGGGAGGAAGTTGATTCACAGCTATGCCATGAAATTGGCAAAAGTTGCAAATCATCTTCGCTGGAGGATACCGAAGTCCGGCCTTCAGTTGGGCTCAGAAAACGGTAACCTCGTCGTCCCGATTCATAAAGCTGAAGTGACCGAGGTGGGGTAACCTCGTGGTGGCGTAGGAGGGAAGAAAAAATTTGGCTGTCCACTTCTCTAATTTCTCAGAAGTGGAGCAACAAGGGTGAGACATAAGAGATTGCCAGCTCTCGGGAATAGCCGAAGACATGGTTGACCAAAAAAGAGACTTCGGAAAAGAAGAAAAATGACTTCGGGAAGCTAAAAGAAAAGCAGAAACCGAAGGAAGAACCCACCAAAGGCCTTGCCGAAATCAGGATTCCTGAACGCCGTCGTGCAAGATGCCGGAAATCGCTCCGCCGTTAATACCGCCACAAAAAGGCACGGAAGCAGACGAGAGCAAAATGAGACGCAAAGGAAAACAAATGAAGAGTATGACAGGAGGAGACTTATATAGATCGAGGAAGGGAAGCCAAAAGGACGTCATAACTGCTGTACGAAGGCGAAACGTCACCATAATTACCCCTCGGACGCAAAAAGGAGTGCCCATCCCAACCAGCACTACCACATGTCGATCGACACAAGAAATCAGGACGCGTTTTCTGACATCCTGAAAACCCAGGCATACTGCTCCAAAATGACACGCTTAGTTTCAAGACGTGACGGTCCACTAGCCCATGGCAGAAAAAGTAAAGAGGTTGGGTATCTCGAGGACACCAAAGGGAAAACAGGTAATACCTGCCCGAACAAGGCTTACCCCCTAGTGGTAAATCACCTCCCCAGCGAACGTCGCACTCTGAGTCCCGAAAATCGCTCCCGAAAGGAAGACTAGCGGAAGTCTCCACTCCGGCTTTCCGAGGGGGGGCTTGTGATAGCTGAAGTGCTGTCACCCCGAACACCTAAGGAGCCCGGGAAGAAGGGACCCAAACACCTGACGCACGCGACCTTGGTAGCCCGCCAATACCAACCTCGGGAAACTATCTATCGCCTCCATAAGGATGGCGACTGAACTAGCTTCGAGGAGAAGTGCCAGCCACCTTCTGCAGGCGAAAGCCCCTTGAAGGGACCAACTTCAGTGCTCATAAATACCCCACAGTACCAGTGTGAATCCGGGAGAAGGCCCCTCACTCCGAAGGGAGACATCAACCAAGGGGACCATGGAGGTACGGCAGGAGCCATCAAGGAGTCTCTGACATTTTCACCCAAACACCCTGAACGCCATCCTCATATGCACTCTGGCACTCCGCCTGTCATGCCCCAAACTGCCCCTAGCCTACCTGGGCCCGATTATCAGAGTAAAGCAGCGAAAATTACTTAAACGAAAGGGCTTTATTAAATATTATGAGCACCTACAGCGTGACTCCAGGATCTATTCTGGTGCTAGCTTGTTACTTAAATACCCTCAATGTGTTGTCAGGGTGCTCTTCAGGAACGAGCTAATACCTATGTGGAATTCTAGTGTTCCATTTATGGACTTTACCACTTAGCCAGTTACACACACAAGTCTTTAGATGCCATCTCAACAACTAGGCTACAATATCCATGCATATCCAGATTCACTGCAAATCTTTCCTTAGATGCACATACTAAACTAATTACACTTGTAATACAAGTAAAGCATACACTTAATCCATTAGGTGCAGAGAATGTGTGTCCATCAAGTGTACTAATCCAATGCATGGCAACCAAGAAGCCCATCTCATTTCAAGTTTGAAAACCACATTTATATGTCCATGAGCATCAGCCAAGTCTAGTACACATAACATGAATATCCATCATGGCATTCCATCTGCATAAAACCATGCAAACATGGCATATAATCATCCAAAGCTAATCACGATCATAATGGCAACAATAAAGCATCACCTACTTGGAAAAGAAAATGTACCAAGGATGCTATATGTCTCTAATTAGCCAGGTTCAGGTTTTACAGACCACGCTCTCATACTACCCAAACCTCGACTCATAATAACCTGGAACACATTCCAGCTTAATAGACCTTGTTCCCACAACTTCTAAACTCCATAAGCCTGCACAAGGAAGTCCAAACCATTAGCTTGATTCACAAGCAATCTATACCACATAAGTCATTTAGAGTCAAATGAATAGATTGAGCAATACTAATCACATACCCAACCCTTTAGCAATTTAAATGAGTACTCCCGTACTCCTAGCTTGACCTTCAAGCAATCGATTTCCTACAAAATGTATATCAGGGCGGGTGAGTTTATAAAACTCAGTAAGGATCCCGACGGCATCCAATGCCTAGTGAGGTAATTATCTCATGACTTTTCTTTGTCATTATATCGCTTTCAAAGCCTATCTTGTGCCAAGAATGTAATGGCAATTAATCCAAGTTCTTGTAAAGAAAAACGCTAAAACAAAGAAAACACAAGATATAGCACAATAACAATAACAATAATAATATGGGTCAGCATGCACAAACAATTTCAGAGAAGCACGCAACTCAACGCACACAACACTGTCCTCATAACATCATGTTCCATGTCATCGTGGGCATCACAAGCATTAGCATAATCCATGCCACTAATCCCGGCATGCCATTTATTTTTATAACCTACTGAGCACTCCTTAGCTTGGGAATTGAGTTGGCCAAACCCAATTCCTAGCCCTAAATGCTTGCTAATTACTCATGAATAAACCATAACCATAGTTGCCAAAGCAACACTACTTCATCCATTATGCACTTATGTGCGCAATTATTCAACTAAGAAAGTATCATGAGTCCTCACAAAAAGTAACAACCACATAGCCCTGTCATGCACACCTATGGTCACTTGGTTCTTTGACCATCACATAGGGGCACTAATACTCACTATGAAATTTATGGAAATGTACC